>JANHFL010007467.1:68764-95585 GCA_032468155.1 Oxyrhabdium leporinum
GGATTCCGCAAGTCCTGCCCCAATCTCCTCACGCTGGGCCACATCCCCGGAGTCCAAGTCTTCCTTAATCTGAGCGATTTTGCTTTTGGGAAGCTGGCAGGGAGCATTGGATATCATGATCACATGACTGCAGGGATGCTGCAATGGTCACAACTTTGCAAATAAAGCTGGTTTGAACATTGTCAACATTGTCAATTCCACAAGAGTAATGGGTCCCAGATCTTTTATGATTAAGTTAGCAGATTTCAGATCCTTTCATTGAAAAATTGCCATGGCATATGCAACATTTGGGCTAATGTGGTATACAGAGAAACAATCAAAGACAGTGAGAATTTTAGTAGTATATAGATCCATTGAAGAGTAAATATTTTAAAAATATAATTTCACAATAGTCTAATTTAATTGGTTTTTTCAGTATATTCAGATTAGTAGCATAGTAAAAAATGATTTACCGAAACAAAGGGGAACATTCAAAGGCTTGACTAAATTCAAAAATTTTACAATACATAATTCAGAACATTTATTTGGCTTGATTTGTAAATTATTGGTAAAGTGACTCAGAATCCAAACAAGTCAAGGACTGCATGATTAAATAAATCCCACATTTGAATGCAGTAATAGAGATGTAATAATTCCAATTTTAAATGAATAATATTAATTTATGCTAAATATTAAACTTAGAGAAAATGGTTGTTTTATTGTTGGTATATCACACCAGCTTTGATTGCTAAAATGAATAACTCATTTTCTAAAATTGCTGGAAATGTAACAAAATGTAAAATTAGGATTTTTTGCTTCCCCATATTTGTTGTAAAGCTCAACAGTTTTGGAAAATGACTCATACTAGAGTGAAACAAATTTTAAAAGTTTAATTTCTGTTTCAACCTGCAATATTCTTATTAATTTCAGAGTAGGGAATCTTTTATTTCATTAGATATTTAAATCAGAACAGATTTTCTCTTTTGACTCAGTGTATTGTAGCTTTAATTGATGATTCATACTGTGCTGATCACAGTTCTTAATGTTTATTGTTGCTTATAACTTTGATTTTTAATTTCATAAAATGATGTACCGGTATTATATTTTTTCCTTTTTTTTAATTGGTGCTTTTGAGTCAGTTTTGGCTTGTAGTGACAAGGCTCAAGGTCTGTGGTGGCGCAGTGGTTAGAATGCAGTATTGCAGGCTAATTCTGCCGACTGCCAGCAGTTTGAGCCTAACTGGCTCAAGGTTGACCCATCCTTCTGAGGTCGGTAAAATGAGGACCCAGATTGTTGGGGAAAATATGCTGACTCTGTAAACCATTTAGGGAGGGCTGTAAAGCACTATGAGGTGGTACATAATTCTAAGTGCTATTGCTATTGCTGTGCAGATTTCAAAAGCAGTTTGCGATTGCGTAACTTCTAGGGACGAGAGAGAGTGACTGGCCCAAAGTCACCCAGCAGGCTTCAGGACTAAGGCAAGGTGAGAGTTCACAATCTTCCAGTTTCTAGCCTAGCGAGTTTAATTACTACACTAAACTGGCTGTCACACAGTATGCAATAATTCATAATTAATTGCATACTGGAAAATGATAATATATTAACCAATCTTAAATCCCTTGTTTATTTGCTGTTTCCCTTTTTTTAGTCTTTTTGTATTTCGTCTTCTGTATTTGTTTAATTAAAAAAGAGAGAAATAGCAAAGGCAATATTTCTAACAGGTGAAGTCATCTGATGGTTTTTGCTTTACATGATATTCAAAGGGGTTAATTATACAAAGGAAGTTTCCAAACAATGTATGCATTTGCTGCAAGCCCAACCCCCCTCTCCAGATTTTTGCTATATTGGATCACAGGCACAAAACAAAAAATATATATTGGTGTACTCTGGGTAGCTTGAAAACCATTTCATTGCTTTGGATTTTCAAGTTCCATTCTCTTGCTTTGACAAGTTCTGAACTCAGTCCATTCAGTGTGTTCATTCAGTAGCAATAACAATTATTTTCCAGTACAATGGCCTTCAATTGCTTTTACTCCAACAACCATATGAATAAATATAGTTATTTACAGGTCTTTTCTCAGTGCTGAGTTAAAATGCTATCCACCCAGTTTCAGGTTATTGGGAAATGATCCTAGCATGAAATGTATAGCCCTCATAGCCAATTCCTATCCTGCTCTAGTGCATCTGATCCAGTGGTGGAATCTAAATTTTACCACCACCGGTTCTATGGGCATGGCTTGGTGGGTATGGCTTGGTGGTGTAACTGAGTGGGCATGGCCAACTCAACATCACTCAAGGCAAGGTGGGGCAGTGAGGCTTCCATACAGGCTTCCTCGTATGCGCGCAGCTTCCACCACGCGGCAAGGCTTGAGTGAGCAGCCTTTCAGGGCCTGCTCCCCTCCATCTCTGCTCTTCGGGGTAGCGGCTGCTTCTCTCTGCTGCTGCTTTTGCTGGGAGAGCGTCTTGGGCAATTTAGCAGTTGTGAGCCGCCGCTTTCCTCTAAATCCTAAATCTGGAAAGCGCTGCGGTCCAGAGAAGAAACAGTTGAATGCTGTTTCTTTCAGCTGCAGTGCTTTCAGGATGGGACTTAGAGGAACCAAAGCAGTGGCTCACAGCTGCTAAATTGCACAAGACACTTTCCCAGTAAGAACAGCAGCAAAGAGAAGCAGCTGCCAACCTGGAGAGCACATGGAGCATCTCCGTCAGTGACCAAGGCTCAGCAAGGGCTAGAAGAAGAGGCTGCAATATCTCCGCTGCAGTGCTTTCCGGATGGTTCTTCTTAAAAGTAAGAAGAACCGTCTGATCCATTCCCAAACCACTTTGGCCTACCTGCACCCACATCCCCCCCACTGCCCTTCGGCCTAGCACGGCAGGCCACAGGCTGAATAAATTGCTTTGGCCTGGTGGGGGTGTAGTTTGAGACCAGAAGGGGGGGCAGCTGCATGCAGGCGGAGGCTCCAGACAGAGCAAGGCTGGAGAATGGCACGTTCCTCAACCCAGCCTAGGCTAAGGAAAATCAGGCAGAGGCTCCGGAGCGCGGCCAGAGCTGGGGAATGGTGCTTCTCCCTACCCAGCCTAGGCGAAGGACAATCAGGCAGAGGCTCGGGAACAATGCTGGAGCCAGGGAATGGCGCATAGTTAGCACTCCAATCCAATCTGCTTCTGGTCAGTTGATTTTGCCTTGGATATACCTAGGTAAGGAATGGATAGACTTGGTAATGAATGATGAGGCATGACAGATTTTACACATTTTACCACTTTTTGGATGTTGTTAACTTAAGGGGAGAAGACACTACTTAATATCAGTACATTTGAAGATGATTTAAACCAGGGGTGTCAAACTCGCAGCCCATGGGCCGGATGCATCATGTGCTGGCTACACCCACCCACGTTTTAGCGAAGGGGAAAAGTCACAATATGTCACATGATGACAACATGACAACGCGAGTTTGACACGCCTGATTTAAACCTTCTTGATTAAGTAAAGTAAACATTATAAGGACATAGCAGAAAAGATGTTGTTGCCAAGCTATGGCTGTATCATGCTTAGGTGCAAGTAAAGAAATGCCCTAGAAGCTAAAGACACTGTGTTATTGCATAACAAATCAGGTTTATGTAGTGCAAAAGGGTCAGTCCATTAACACATGTGCTCAGATTATGTGACAAGCAAAACAAAAGCCACACATACGCTTGCTTTTAGGGTTGCCCTCGGTGGTTTCAGAGGCTGAATTCTTACTTCTAAGAGCAAAAATGTTATTATTACGAGTGGAGACTAATGCCCAATTTACCACTCGTGTCAACAATTGACACACATTAAGGCACACTATTGCTCTAACTGGATGGAATTGTGCAGGCCTCATTCTCAGATGATGCATACTTGGAGGACTAGAAAGAAATGTGAATCTATTTCACAGTGGCATTTATTTATCCTTGTGATAATCAGATTTATTGCATTAATTTATACCTGTCTAGCTAGCATAGATGTTGAAAGCAGCTTCAGTGTTAGGGCAAAGCTTCTAATGGAGTAATAATTATCTTCTCAGTCTGAGAGAAGGTAAAAGGCAGCCTTTTAGAAGACCCTATTTGGGTTTGTTTTACTTTCAGGATTTCAATAATGGCATAGCTCAAACAGCAGCAAGCATGTTCTTATTAGAAGAAGACTCAAAACAAAGAAGGCACAGTTAAAATTCAGTGTGTTTATGAAGAAAGTGAAGTATAAGTTAAAATTATGTACAATAAAAGAGAGCTACATTAATTTTATATGTGTGTATTGTGGAGAATGGCTAGGAGACTGCAAACATTTTGTATATTCTTGATAGACAAAATAAGAGAAGGCTGTTTCTACTCTTTCCTCCTTGACCCAGCGTATTTTTCTTTGGGAGAAAAAAATATAACCATTCAGCTATAACATTCATTCAGAAAGTGCTAGTCAGACAATATGCAGGCTTCTTAAATACACGGGTTTAGTGCCGTTTTGAAAAACCTTAGATTTAAAAAAAAACATCTTGGGATAGCACTCTTTTGGAAGAGCACTAGACTTGTATTCCATAAATGAGTGTAAACAGGGAAAGAGAACTTGATTCTCCTGCTGGTCTTTTACCCAGTCCTTGTTTACTGACTCCAACTGGGACTAGCAACTTGGATTTTAAGTGAAGAAGTTGCTAAGTGAAATCGCAATTGTGCTTATCATCTTCAGCTTTCCTTTCCTCAACAGACTTGCAAAGATTATGAGGATTGGTTGCAAAGTTATTTTTTCCACCACCATCATAACTGCAAAGTGTAAACATCGTAACTGTCCCTAAATGAGACAGTTGCTAAATGAGGTTTACCTATAAAGCATTTTAAAAAGAACATAAGGCCCATTGTTAGATGCCATCCAGTGAATTCAATGCAAATTGCACCAACGCTAATCTTTTTACAAATTATTTAAAAATATTTCCCAAAATAGAGGCAGCAAAAATTTAGTGACAAGAATATTTTCAGTTGACACGTAAAGCTGACATTCTAAGCATAATTCTGATCCTTACTAATGACTCGCAATGTTGTTTGAGGAAACTAGGAAATTATTCTAGTCAAGCATTTTAGGGAGCCAGATAGAAGCAGTTAATGGGTACAGCTAATTTGTATCCTTTGTATCCTCATTCAAGATTTCCTAATTTAAAGCTACTAATATATATAGGATACGTAATCTGTTTTTGTACTGAATGCCTATCCATAGTTCACCTAAGTAAGATTTATGGGATCAGTCTACTTTCCTGAGTTCAAACTATATCATATCACAGCGAAAACTTGTTAGCTTCTCACAAAATATTGATTCACAAATATTTGCTTTTAATTTATATGACTGTCCATCCCACAATAGAGACTTTGGGCAGCATACAGGGATTTAAAAAAAAAAAAGACAGCATCTGGAAAAGCCAAAACATCCCAGTCAGAAAAACCAACAGTAGAACTTACTTAATCATTCAGCCCAAATGCCTGAGGATAGAATGATGATCTGATCTTCAAAGACTCGCAAAAAGCTAACAGGATTGGGGTAGTCTGGATTTCAGGAAAAGGATCGGTCCATAAGGCATTTGCATAACTAACTGCAAGCAGCAAATCTTGAGCAATATGTGTGTGGAGACTTTAATATCTACTATTGTGTGGTCTTTCCAATCTGGAAAATCTAAAAACCTTTGAATTTATTGAGCTACAATTCTCCTCATCTCTAACCACAATAGTAATTCTGACTACAGAGAATAGGCCTTGTAGTTTAACGCATTGGCACATTTCAAATTGGAGACGGTGTGGTTACTAAGAGCCAACTATGTCTGGAGAGAAATATTAATTATGATGTCACTATCCAATCCTACCCCTCAATAAAATTCTGTATTGTTCATTTAAATGGTATCAGTAATGTTTAATCAGAAAAGTATTTGATTGGACAGATTTTAAAAGCATAATGAAGTTCTACTATGAAGTTTAGGAAATTTAGCTTCAAAAACTGTAGAGATCATGTCTACTTTGTTCTGAGTCATTTGAAGCAAAACAGGATTATATTATTACAAATAAATAAACAAATAGAAAATGACTTTTATAAGAATTCTAACATCTATGTTTCCTTAGAGAAACTTTTTAATAAAGATTTCCCAAGAGCCCTGAGATTAGCATTTTGTTTGTTCACTTGCAGTTATTAGATTTTTAAAAAAAGTCTGAACACTTAATGTTTGCTAAAATATGTAAAGTTGCAATTCTGCACCTGAGCCACAATGAGAAATATAAAAGTTGATATCAGATCATGGAGCTTCAAAGCTTCCCACTGAAAACAGAGCCAGCCGCTACCTTTCCAAATTCTGATGTGATGCAACCAATGCAATTTTTGTCAAAGCAATGGGCAACTTATGAATTTACTGGTGCCTCTTTCTTTATCACAGACAGTGGGCAATTCTCACTGTAAATCTAAAACATCTGGCCCAGAGATCCAATCCCACTTGCCAAAGCAGTTTACAGTTCTCCCCCAATCCTTTCTTACATGTAGTCTGCATCGCATCATTTCCCCTCAGGGTAGAAAGGCGGCAGGTGAGAGAACCAAAGAAAAAAATGATAATGCCTCCACTCCTACGGTTCAAAAAGTAGGTTTGCATTGCCTGTCATTCAACCAGCACTTCCAGCACTTCAAGAGGAAAAGGGAGTTCACATGAAGTTGATAGAACTCTGCCAGATGTTCTATATGAGGCTACTCGGGCTTTGCTCCATTTTTTTCTGCTCCTCAACTTTTCTTACACAAGAAAATTATGGAAGGAATGAGGTTGACCCTACTGGTTCAACATTTGGTGTATGTTTTTCTCAGTGAGGGAAGGCTCTCACTGTAAAAACCACTCTTGGTGTCATACAATGACTAGGTTCACATGGCATTGCTGTCACTGTTACTCCTCTGGTGTAAACACTTATCACTGGTAGTACAAAATCACAGGTGATCCACCCCTAAATCATACCACTCACATTGCAGTGATCTACAGGAATTAGAGGTGATACCCTGCTATCAGACATCATATTGCTAGTTGATTCTTAACACTTACAGGAAGCCACAACTTTCCACATAGCCAATCCTTTAACTGCAAAACACAGTGATTCTATACAGTTACTGTATTAGTCCCATTATGTGTCTCTCACCCACATGCTCCTTATCACTCACAGCAAATGTCTGTGTGCATACATATTTTTCACCTACAACCTGATTTTGCTTTCTTTGTACATATTCTCATCAGAGATTTAGCAGTGGCAATTTTGAATGCTGAATTCATAGCAATTCCAAGTAAAACCCACACGTTCTGTAAATTATAAATATTTTCTCCCACTGGGTCATGGTATTTAGAAGCTGAATTGCTCCCAACTATGATATAGAGTAGTTCCATCACTCTCTGTGTGTGTGCATGTATGTATTTTAATGAATTATCCAGTCCATTGTAGCAAAATAAGGGGGTTAGGTCACTTTTTGTTTCAAGCTCATCCTCTATCAAACACAACAAATAACACTATTGTAACACAACATAACACTGGGTTATATTGTCACCCAGAAGTTAGTAATGTATTATTTAAGTGTTGGATTTGGACTGGACATGTTCAAATCCCATTCAAACATGGAGCTCATTCAATGATTATGAGCTAATCACTTCCTCAGCCTCAAAGGTTGCTAATAAAAGACAAAAAGTGGGACAGAAATATTCCAAATAAATAATATATGTGGCATTTTGACAAGTGTCAGCAATCAAACCTAAAATTTGATTAAATAACTGGGACAACACTAAAGGAATTTAGAGGAAAAGAATTTAAAGAGAAATATCAGAGATAGATGGCTTTTATTTCTTTGAAATTCTCCTGTAAATACTCCTAGAGTCACTTTAAATTTCTGAGTAGTCAGAGGAATTAAGGGAGCTTCAAACAATCCGTGGCCATTTGCAAACACCTCTCCAGTTCTTTATATTGGTTAAGATTCTTATGTTCCTCCTTAGCATATTTTTTTGTTCTTCATTCCCATCAGAGAAGCATTTTGCATTTCGTTTTTTTTCTTTTAGGTTCATGGCAGATATAGATCCTGCCTGGACCTCTAGGTTTGGTGAAGTTTATTTGACATTAATTTTTAACTACCTCTTATAACCAGGTACTTCTTTCTGTGTCCATGGTTCAGTTTCCATTCAAGTGAAACCATCTTTTTAGAGCTGGGTAGGATTGCTATGTTTAAATCTTAAGCAAACTCATTAAGGAGAACATGAGAAGCCATGTCGAGTCCTTTTCAGAATAAAAGGCTATAGGATTGTTCTGAATAAGGAGCTGCCTACAGGTGCGTGTGAGAGTGGGAAAGTGGATGTAGAACTGCCTGGATCTGGTTTTGAGCTTGTGATCTAGTTCAATTTGAATCCTTGATACAATGCTAGCTTAGTGATGAATCAGTATAAATAACTTGCACCGATTCCATCCCCTCCCAGAAAAGCTAGTAAATTAATTAGGATGGCAGCTGAAATTATGGATATTAAAACATTTCCCTATCATAGGCCTAAATTTAAACACATAGATTCATGTGGTAATTCACTATCCTTGTAGTACCAATATTTTTTTTTATTACTTTGTATGTCAGATTTGTCAGTAGTGAGTCTACAAGAAATCATTTGCTGCTAAACTTTGGATGCCTTCTGCCAGTAAGTCACTGTTTTCTCTAAAAAAAATGTATGAATCAATCCGCATGTTCTCAGGCCTTCAAGGAACTTCACGGGGAAAAAAGTCTACCTCCCATATAATCCAAATACAACCCCATGCCCACAATGTAATTATAAATCAATTATGCAATACTTTTCTTATACTCAGCCCACCCCACCCTAATTTAAATTATAGAACTCTTAACATAGAAGATCTAACATTGAAGAAGGCCTGGCAGAACACTGAGTGCAACCCCATCTTTAATACAGAAAATCTAGAATTATCGTGTTCTCAGTATCAGTCATCCCATTAAACACACTTTCCAGAAATGGTCTTGAAGATCTCCAGAAAGGGAGAGAATCCACCGTTCCTTAAAGGACTTGTTTTATAAGAAAAATTGTTCACTGTTAAGAATTTTTTCTAATCTTGAATCAAAATCTATTCAGCTGAAGTCAGCCATTCCATAGAGTCCGGGGCAGAAGATAGCCAAGTTTCTTCCTTGTGACAGCCCCTGAGGCATATAACCCATGCCCAGGCATATAATCCATGCCCATGGATTATTGTGCCTAGATAGCCATATTAGACTAAACACATTTTTATAGGTGAAGATTTTCAGGTGATGTATTGAATGAAGGGTGTATTGATTAAGAGTTAAGAGTTAAGCAAGTTGCTGGGCTTGAATCAAGGGCACCCAAGAGTCAAATCTCCACTCAAGAATGAAGCTCACTGGATAACTACACCAGTGACTCTTTCAACCTTATTGGGGAGTCGTCTTATTGGAGAGGTGGGCAGGATATTAAAATAAATAACACAACACAACATAACCCTAACTTACCTAAAAAGGAAATTGTGGAGATAAAATTGTAAATCTTTCCCCCACACATGCACCCCAACTATTCTTCACCAACACCATCTGAACTAAAGATGATAAGTGACTGTTAAAGAAAGGTGATATCATCTTTTAACTTTTTGCCCATACTTATAGAGTTTGCCTCTTCAATTTTGCTTTGCTGATAATTAAATGTTTAAAAGTATTCCTTAATTATTATTTTTTTTTGAAATAACCACTGTACAATCAATCACAATAAAGAAACAGGCTAAGGGGGTGGAATTCTGCATTGTGTGCCAATTCCAAAAGCAGTTGGAGAGTTATCATTTTTTTAAAAATTAATAGTCATGCACTTAGAAGGTTCCAGGAATTTAGCAAGGATTTGTTCCTTCAGTACACTGACAAATTCTTCCAAACACATGACACATTCGGAAATATGAGAACCCCCAGAGATTTAATAGTCCAAATTCTGTCATCGCAATTCTGCTGCAATCCTTTTCGCATCTGCTATTTCCAATCACCTGGAATTGTGCCAGGAGAGGGCAAACCCAGGAAATGGTACCCTGGTTTCTCCTGAATTACTACAGATCAGGACTCTGCTCAGATCTTTTGGTCGCCGAGGTTGCCTGTCACTTCATTTCAAATGAATGCACACGTAACATTTGGAAATCTTTTGACAGCGGGAAAATGGGAGGTTTTCCCTCCTTTTCTCCAGTATTCGATTTAAGATGAAGTCTCTGTTATTGGCGAAAAGGCAAAACCTGAATTCTTCATCGACCTGACATGCCAAGGAATGATTTCCCACCCCCACCCCCCGCATGATGGCATGTAAAGACCGCCGCTATCTCCAAGCTAGAGCCTATTGGCGCAGTCAAACTTCCACGCCACAGTTGCTCGCGGGAGCACTTTCTGGGCGCCTCGAGTTCAGTCCGCAACTTCATGCCAAACGCCTTCCTCTTTCGCGTGTGACAAAACAGGGGTTTCCCCCCATTTCACACTCTGGGAAGAAAGAAGTCTCCCGGCTCAGATGGAGGCGGTTACGCCGGTCTCTTTCCCGCCTCTGAGCAAGGCTTCTTGTCGCCCTCAGGCGAGACGGGAGAGAGCCCTCAGCGCAGCGTTGCATCCCGAAAAGCGTGGCTCTGTGTGGAGGATCTGAGCGGGACGGGGGTCTTTGGGCCTGGCCTGGGATTAAGTGGCCAAGATCAGGCTCCCACTCACCCCACCCCGAACCCCCCCACCCCGAACCCACTGCATTTCTCCGGCCTCTAGCTGCACGGGTTGCGATTTCTTCGTAGGGGACCGGGACTGGGCGGGCCGAGGGAGGCGGTGGCCACTCCTCTTGAAGCCTCTAGCTGTCCCCGCCCGCTCAACAGCAGCAGCTCCTCTCCAGCCCGGGCGTGCAACAGCGGCGGCGCAGGGAGCTCCGGCCAGTGCGCGGCGACACGGATGCCCAGCGCGGCGCCTCCGCAGTGCTCCCGCTCCGCTCCGCCCCGGCATGGTAAGTGAAGGAAGGAATGCATGCCGACTTGGGGACAAGGGCATTGGGCGAGAGAAAAAGAGAGAGAGAGAGAAAGAGAGAGACGGAGAGAGAGAGAAAGGGGACAGGGGGTACTGCAGTCCTTGCTGGCAGCCAGGTTCTGCTCGAGCGTGGCTACTGTCCGTGGTGCTCCGTCTCGCCGGGGATTGTAGCGAGGGAATTCCCTCCTCGAATTGGTATCCGAACAGCTTCGTTCGGGTAGTGCTAAGTCCCGACGGCATAGCAGCCATTTCCCGCCCCCTCTTCTCCCCATGCCCCCGATCCCGGTCTGGATGGGAGGATTCCTTTTTTTTTTTTTGGTCCCTGCCCCAAAGAGACCTTCTGCGCTTCTTCTGGATAGTTCTGCCTCTTCTCTCTCTCTTCAATTCGGAGTCATAGTAGGCCCCCTTGGAGGCAACTCCAGCATCCTTTAGCACTGTCCCAGCTTCTTTCTCCCGACTCATTTTTTGCCTGGGCAGGTAGCCTCTGATGTTTCCTTCTCTCCTGTAGCCCATCACTGGAGGAGCTGTGACAAGGAGGTCGGGACTCGGAGAAGAGCCCATCTTTGCCCTGAAGCAGCCAAGTAGTGCCTCTTGTTTCTTATCAGGATGAAGTGAAGTGCCAAATTGTTCCTCTTCAGATCCATGGAGTGGCAGGACCGAGGTTCTTGATTGGACTGGGCTGGGCAGAGCCCCCCACCTCCTCTATTCTGCTCTTTCAACTCACCATGGGGTGGAGGCATCTCCTCTTGCTTCTACCATTTGCTTTGTATGTCCTGACACTACTTCTGACCACCCAGGCAGCTGGGCCCCCACGGACGCCCAAGGGCAACCGGACACAGGGGGCAGGAGCCTCCCGGAGACCTTACAAGCCAGCCAAGGAGCAACTGAACCAGTCCCTAACCAGCACGGCCCCTTCTTCTGTGCAAACCAGTGGTGGAGGAAGCCGTGGACGCAGTCCTGGTGTAGGGCCAGCAAAGGTGCCCTCCAGCAGCAGCAGCAGCAGCAGCAGTAGCAGCAGCAGCAGCAGTGCAGGCAACTCCAGCCCAGCGTATGAGACATGCATGGGTTACTATGATGTGAGTGGGCAATGGGACAAAGAGTTTGAGTGCAACAATACTCAGCAGGATTTTCGCTACTGTTGTGGCACCTGCTCTTTCCGCTTCTGCTGCAACAAGCGCTCTAAGAAGCTGAATCAGGAAAAGTGCCGAAATCAGGACCCCCGTCCTAGCACAGATCCTATGACCCCTGCCACCAATAATGATGGACCTGGAGATATACCCAATGGGTATGACCCTAATGAGGACAACACAAATGCCACCGTCTACATTTCATGTGGGGCCATAGCCTTTGTTGTCATTGCGGGCATTTTTGCTAAGGTGGCATACGACAAAGCACGACAACCACCACAAGAAATGAACATCCACAGGTGAGAACAGAGTGTGGACCCCAGTACCTTTTTTTCACTTTCCACAATCTGAGCAATGAGTGTGCACTGATGTGAGTGAAATATTCTCACTCCAAATACTATCATCCTGTGACTTGGGGAGAAATCCCCTGCCTCACAGAAACACCGCTGTCTTTCCCAGATTGGCTTATGACAGTAAACCCCACTTTACTGTCTTATAAATGGGATGATTGATTTTCTTGTTCCTCTGTGCAATCTGTTCTCCTGCGGGAAATGAAAGGAGTTTCCTTTAGGATACTTGAGACATTGTCACCTGCTGTTCTTCATGGATCCTTGTTTCCCTAGAGAAACAAACGTGCAAAACCTCATACAAGTTGTCTCACCTCCTGGTATCATGGAGATCTTCATTTCTTAACATTTATTTTGTTCAGAACTGGCATGGTAATTCTTCTGTACCAGCCTTGCCCAGCTTAGCACCCTCCAGAAATTTTGGACTAAAACTCCCGTCATCCTTACCCAATATGACACATTGGTTTCAATGATGGGAGATTTTGTCCAACATATCTAGAAGGAATCAGGTTAGGGATAGCAATTTTACACCACGCTATTCCTTCTCTTTTTATTAATAGGAACAATTGGGAAAAGTAGATTTTAGTATCTCCCTCTGAAAAAGGTGACATTATTAGCATTAGACATAATACCAATACTACAGTACTGAGTATTATCATACCCATAGCATATTTTTAAATAATCCAATTAAAAATCCTCATATTTTTCTTTAGTTCATAGAATTGTAGAGTTGAAAGAGACCATAAAGATCATCTAATCTGACTCCCTGCAATGTGTAGGATCATCCTAAAAGCTTCTTTGAGAGGGAGCTGTTCAGGCTCTTCTAAACACCACCAAAGATGGAGAACTTCCATAGACAGACTGTTGTTACAGTGAGATAAATTCTTTTGTATACACACACACACACATAAGCACACACAGGCACAGAAGAATAATGTTTTCTAAATAACTTGCTCAAATGTGGATTATGAAGAGTTATAAAGTTAAAACCCAATCAGAAAATTGAATAAAGATTCAGGTTATGGTAAATTTTACTCGACAAATAAATGAGCAGTTTCTTTTGAATTAGGTAGGCTGAAGAGGAAAGAGTGAATTTTATCTGAAACTCAGCTACCTAAAACCTGCTACAGTTTGAAGAGCACCCTCTAAATAGAAGGTGTAGGTGGCTGAGTTCTGTATTAATAACTAAAATTATTTAATAGCCCAATCATCACAACCAGCTAACAAATTTGGAGACCTTACTTCATTGGCTTTGAAAAAAATATTGTCCTATGGTTTCTTAAAAAACAAGTCTTTTAAAGGTTTAGCTGCAAACCTCTTAGTGAGGTCTGAAATTGACAACTTTTAACAAATGTTAATCTTTATTCTATTTCTATTTTCATACAACCTTGAAATATGTATTTACCTTTAGGCACGGACATTAATTTATTTTACCCTAACAACAAAGCACCTATCGCATCTTCCCGTTAAACACTCAACAGTTCCCCGTCCCCACCCCCCCCCCCCCGATTGATGAAACCGCACAAAACCTCTCTGGGCTCTTTTCTACGAGTTCCATCTAATCTTTCCAAGGTTATAACACTTTCCCTATATTTTTAAATCCCTACTTAAGATTCTCCTTCCTCCTCTTTAACTCCTGTTAATTTTGCATCCCCCTCCACTGACCCAACTAAAAGCATGCTTGTACAATTGCATATTCACTTTCACCCCATTCCTGAATTCTGTCTGGAGCTTTCACACTTCTTACGGTGCCTGATTTTCTCCTGCACTCTGCTAATCCTGCTAGTTTTTTGTTTACTCTAAGCGCTACAGAAAATGGAACATTTCCTCCTTGCACTTCTAAAAGGATTAATCTCTTTTTCTAAGCCAGCTTCTTCTCCTTTATGTTCTGGAGAGGAGACCCGTGTTGGATTTTTGTTGTTGTCGTTATTGTTCAATAGTTAGAACTACTAGGAAGTCATCCATGTTTCTATTTTGAGCACATTGAGGCATTCTAAGTTAACATTTGAATGATTAAAGTGGTACTTGGTACTTTTTTTGGGGGGGGGGGTCTTTAAGTATAATAACAAAAGAAAACTACTCGCCCTCTGTGAAAATGTTGCAAAGCAGAAATACATTTTAACTGGGAAAAGTCAGATGCCCTTCATTTTACCTCTGCGAATGACAAGTACTCTTGCATCTGACATGAATTGTTGAGATGGGACTTTGAAATGTAGGATTTGGGGTGTATGTGTCACTCAAGTGTAAGTAAGCTAATTTGTAGTGAGCAATTTTTTGAAAATATGTAATAGAAGCAATCATGACAGAGAGGAGCAGCTGCCTTTGCATGATTATCTTTCATTTAAATCATCAATTAAATATTGTGTATGCTGAAAGACTTGACACCAGCTTATTAAATGAAAAGCAAGTATATCTTACCCAGTGCATAGAATACAGTATCAGCATTCTACTCAGTAAAATCCCAAGCAAGACTACTAAAAAGCCCAAATTTATCACATCTATCCCCCCACGCCACCCGCCACACAAGCAAATCTGGAAAAGTTGAAAATCTTCTCTTATTTCATTTTTTCTCATTTACTCACTACTACATTATACACAATGAAGGCAACTCATCAGCTGCTACGCACACTGAATCACATTTTCCTTACTGTCTTAAGCTTTGCATGTGAAGGGTTATGCTAAAACTGAATTTTAATTTGAATGTACTTGGCTCTTAGTCAGTACCTTATGAGTATTGGCATGCATGCATGCACAGAAATACACACAGAGAGAGACACACATTCCACATGCTCACATGCACATAGTAATAATATTAAAAAATTCTGTCAGCAATAATGTGAAATATTACTGCGTTAACTTCAGTAAATATTAGGAAGAATTGAGAATATCTTCTTATGGGACTCAAAATCTCTTTTTTTTTGTTTCATTAATGCTTTTGCTAATGTCAGCACGTCTCGGTAGGTAAATGGCATTCTTGATGAATCTGGAATTATATGTGTTCTCTTCTTTCCCATATTTTTTTATAATGCCAGGAGCAGTGGCATTACAAAATCTCTCATCAAAATCACATGAAGCCTTATCAGCCCTGTTTAAACTCCCTCTTGTCATTTCTATTCTTAGATGTTCTTTTCACTTTTAAAATATGTTTTTAAACGCTGAAATAAATCACTTGTATGGAGATCAAGGATCTAAAGAAATGAATAGTTGTGTTTTAGGGAAAAAAAATAGATCTTTGGATTTTTAAAATTATGATTAAGCGTACAGAAGATGACAAAAGATTATATCATTCAGAGACATTTAACCTACATTTCATCAACTCTGGTAAATCTATTTAAATACTAAAAGTCATTTACCAGTTACTAGGGTATATCACAGGGTATGCATGGTATATCACAGGGTGTTCAACTTTTGCCAGCGAAAGATTACTCAGACTTGCACAGCATATCAAGGACCATACTTCAAAAGCACAAGTTCTGATGGTTTGATTGAAGTAGATTTGTTAAAATAAATTGCAGAAATTAAGACTGTAAGGACAGTTCGGATATTGCTAACCGGTAACTTTTCAAATCCTAAAGAATCTATTTTGTCCCTTCAAATCTCTTGAAGCCCACTCTGGGAACTGCCAAAAGAATGCTCGTAGTTCCCAGGAAGTCATGGACCCTACTTTTCTCATATGTGAATGTATTTCTTCTTTAATTTTTAAAAAGAATGAAATCATGTATGGTCAGGATCCATATGTTCTTAAGACTGAGGAGATGAGATTTCCACACTTTTTAGATCTTTCAGTGCTGTGCAGGCCAGTTATGTCTTGGGATGATCAAGCTGGGAGGAAAAATTGAGGCCGATGGAAATACATTCTTCTCCAAACATAATGGTCACTTATATTAGGCTAAGCTTAATATCTGGAACCAGGTAATCTTTTTGCAACTACAAGCTGAATTTTCAGAATTGAGGGTATATTAAATAAACTGCTTGCCACAAAAGGAAATCAGTGGCTTTGGATTAAATAACTGACTTTAGGTGAGTTAATATTTTCACCAATTTCAGAGGGAGTAAAATCAATTCTAAATTATAATGGATATCATGTGTGTAAAAATATTCTAAGGGCATATATGGATACTATAATGATTCTTATTTAGCTCTAGGGGAAGTAACATTATAATCTGAAGGATTCTTAAGTAAAGGCCTCTTATTGTTGGAGACATAACTGTATTGTGATAGGACCAATATTGCTGGCAGATTTTGTGAGATTTTGTAATTCACAGTTTCTAAGAAAAAGTATTATTTGTGTCATAAAGAAGCAGCATGTTCAACATTGAATGGTATCATTGTCCTCTGACAGTTCTGGGTGACTTTTTGAAATATGAAGATTAAGAACTGCTGATATTGGTCTATACACACATTTTCTAGCATTTCACTTTGTCACTTTTTTACATATAAAACATAAAAGGATACAAGTGTTGAGCAATGCATTGGTTGGAGTTTTGAATATATATATAGAGAAAAGCAGCAAAGTGTTAGAATTAAGAACTAAGATTTTTAATATTTTTATTGAGGAAATAACACAGAGAAATAAGGTATAGTAAGTAAATGGTACAGTGACATTGTAATTGCTTGAACTGATCTATCCCAAAGATATACACAATTTAAATTGCTAATTTTAGCAGCAGAAGCACAGTTATGTACCTGACTTATTTGTGTGGGTAAGAGTAAATATTTTCATATTGTTTTAACAAATGATAGTACAGTTTTTCTCTAGCGTTTGCTAAATTGTCTCAACTATTTGTTATATATTTTGAAATATCCTTCAGCCTAGCGCTGAAGGATAAAAGTGACACCATGCTTCTCATTTCAATGCCAGCAATTGAACTGCTCTGCATTACACATGGAGATAGCAAAGCAGCTGAGAGCACACAGGACAGTGTGAAATATTTAGGACTTTGCTTTGAATACTTCATTACTGGTCCCTAGAAACATCTGTTTGAGGCAGCCACCTTGCTCAGATTAGACTTGAGTATTTGTTATGGTTACTTTGAAAACAATCATAGTATGTTTTATTATATTTATCAAGGTGCACTTTTGAATCTCATCTTGCTTTTTGGACAGAGACAGACTGTTCACCCAGTCTAAACACCTTCTGGACTATGACTGTCAGTCTGGATGTCTGTTGTGAGTTGTTTTCTGGATCTTACCATCCTTAAAGTGATATGGATCCTAAATCTCCTGTTAAAACACAAGGTCCAAAAAAAACAACCCTATGAATTTGTCTCATCTTCCCACCACTCACAGATCTCCCAGCCTTTCTAGGCAGCTTGCACATGTGGATGAAACATAGACAATTGCTTTTAACTACTCCATTTCTTTTAAGCGAACATCAGTGAACTTTGATGGAACTCTGACACTCAGCTGTAATATCCATGCTCTTCTAGTTATATATATACTCTCCCACTGTAAAGTATCTGTCCTAACAGCACTCTTTATCAGTCAAAGCATTGGGAGTGGGGCTGGTAGGGTTTGTTCTACGATCGAATCTTGCACAGAATCTTTGGAATTCGTTCTGTTAAACTCAAACATTCTCATCTTTGATTTGTTCTAGTGCCTAGACTTGGATCCCATCAATGATGCCAATTAAGTTACAGAGAGAATTGTGAAGAGGTTCATTGCGCTCCTCTTTCTCCCACCTGAGCGAATTGTCTCTTGCTTGGAGAACCATCTTTTGTTTAGACTTAAAAGTTTTCGTTCTGATATTCTTTCAGGTACTGCATAAGCAGAACAACTTATATTGCCTCTAAGGCCAGCTTTCAATAGAATTGCAGATGTTCATTCATATCGTTATGATACGGCACAAATCTATATAGGAACATGTACAAATCAATACATGACAACTATATAATAACATTTATAACTAAATGATGACAATATGAAACCAAATCTGATGAAAATCAGCCCATGTAGGCAGTCCTTGCTTAACAGTTAGGACCAGCAACTTCTTGCTATGCAACATAGTTGTTAAGGGAAAAAACATGATTGCAATGGACTTGCGACCTCACTTGTCTGGCAGCCATTAAGCAAATCACCTCACAGTCATTAAGTGAGATATCATGTGACTGAGACTTGTGATTTCACTGCGAGGGTCTTCATTGACTCTATCAGAACCAAATAGTAATCACATGACCACGGGATGCTCCGTTGGTTATAAATGCCCACTGATTACAAAGGGCCTGAATCTCAATCATGTGAGCACGGGGGCACTGCATAAATGTGAGGACTGATTGCAAAGTTACTTTTTCAGCACCATTGTAACTTCATTTGTTCTACAACCTCAAGCTGTAACGGTCACTAAATAAGACAATGGTTAAGCGAGGACTACCTGTATATGATAAATTTGGCATTTTGATGCACAAATAATAAATATTGGATTACTGTTGGTACATACTTGTATTTTATCACATTCCTGCATCACTTAACAAGTAAGATATGACCCAGATTTCAGGTTTGGTACTGATGTGGAATAAACACATGCTCATAGAGTTTTCATACTTCAAGTGTTTTCCTGAAATGTGTCAGCTTTATTTCTTGCTGTCTCCCAAGTCAGTGTCTAGATTATTTCCTTATTCTTCTGTTACAACGGAATTCCTGTTGTAACCCTTACTTGTACTAGCTTCTGTTTCTGAAATTTCTCTCAGATCTAAATCTTCTGTCTCCATAAGCTCAGTCTGTTTTAGTTTACATTAGTTTGCATCTGCTCTAAGGCAAATTACAGATCATTTTATAATAGATGTGCACTGATATCCCTCATTACACTCCTCTTGCAGTGTCAGGAATTTTGCTGGATGTCTTACATCACACATTATTTCCAGTTGACATTCAGATATGAACCTATAGGAGTTCCACCATCCCAGATTCATTTAACGTTTGATTTACCTATACTTTGTGGGCACCATTTGTAAAGGCACACTTGCAAACTTACTGGGCATTAGTAATCATTCCCTGTGGTTGCTGAGGAAGGTAATACTCTGCAGATTTGCTTAATGCTGCTACTTGCCTGTACCTATTTATCTAAACCAGCAACAGGTAGTCAATATCGTCATCGTCATCATCAATCACCATCATCATCTTAGCCACCATCCATCCACTGCAGGATGAAGGCTTCTTCCACATGTTTCCAACTAATACAGTCCTGAGCTTTCTTTTGCCAATTGGGCCCGCAATACTTGCTGATGTCGTCGATCCATCTTATTTTAGGTCTCTTTCGTAGACGCTTTTTATCAAGTGGGATCCATTCTGTGGCTGCCTTGATCCACCTGCCATCAGTTGCTTTTGCTGTGTGACCAGCCCATTTCCATTTCCATTCTTTTACTCTCTTGACGATATTGTATACTTTGGTTTGTTCTCTATTCCATATGCAGGTCTTTCTATCTTGTTGTTATTCAACATTAGGTCTGCTGACTAGAGCTGATGGAATTGGAGTTCAACAATATCTAGGGGCTCACATATTGTCCATTTTGGCTTTAGTTATTTAGATAATATACATCATGTCTGAGTTATTACTTCACATTTGGGTATTAGCTGCAGGTGAGGTATTAGTAGTTAGGGGCCGTTTCTGTGGCCAATTGGAACGGGACATGAAATGCAAAACAAAATCTCTGACCATCTATATTTATTTTGGGGAGGGGGGATTGTAAGCAAGAGGAATATGATTCCAGTTTTCTACACATGTGCTGCCCACAGTCATTATATTGCTGAGATTATTTTAAATGCCAGCTGTGTTTTCATTTCTGTCACTAGAATGTAACGTATAATGCTGTTGTGCACTTTGGAATTTGTGTTGTCTTCCATTTAAACAACAATATTTTAATCTTTATTCATCCCTCACCAGCCTTAGTTATCTGAGTCTTTGAATTTGCTTTTCCACATAAAGACCTTATAAATGTTTTACTTATACACACACACATTAGCATATGCAAAAAAATATAATGGTACCTCGCTTAATGGGAATCGTTCCATTTTCACTGAGTATGTGTTGCAATTTGATTCTCTCATTAATGTTTCCCCCCCCCCCAATTTATCAGCCTTTATATAATATGCAGAGGATAATATGTAGGAGTAAGCAGAAGCCACCTGATCCACTTCAAGGAGCCTGAACCAGCACTACAGAAATAACCTGATCTGCTCTAGCTTTGTGTGTGGGTAGTTCAATCCAACTTTATAACCAGATTTGAAGGATGATTCCAAAAAACAGATCAGTCCTCCCACAAGAATACATGGGAAAATCCCAAATGGCTGTTAACAATTTTGCTTTTCAACAAAAAAGAATTAGATTTGCAAACAAGCTAATGTTCTAGCGGTTAATTTAGTGAGCTAACTCTTTTAAAATTCATTGGATTTTTTTTTTAAGCCTGTAGTTATTTTGAGATAGAATATGCCAACATTTGCAGCTATAGAATCTCTTTCTGGTGGATATACCACTGCCAAATTTCAGATAAATATAAGAAAGTTTTCTGCAAAGGGTAAGAGGGTGGTGAAGAATGATGCTCCTTTTTTCCTGAATGTGGAAGCAGCTAATTGTCAGGAGGTGCAGAGATAGTGTAAGGGATAAATTTTATTTCCCCCCCCGATAAAATAAATTAGTTGCTAGGCCTGGTCGGCTAGCTAATGCAGCTCAGAAACTTTTTAATGAACTGTTGGGATACAATGTCCTTTGAAACAAAAACACAATCACTGGGGCAATCAAGGGTGGTCCATCTGTGATCTAATTACAAGTGTCATTCCTGATTTAGGAGAAGATGTGTCTATCATTGTATCTACAACTTTCTCTCTTCCCTCCATATCATGGAGTTTTATACAAGCAACAAAGCTTAGTTGATTGGTTTTAGCACAGCCGCTGCATCCATGCGATTTGCAAGGTGCTCACATTTTTCAAATTATGTTTCATGGAACCCTATTGACTGGATCAGGACAGGTTGAACGCAAGAATTTTTGTTCCAAATTATTTCAGCCTGCCTTGGAATTTGAACTTCTGTCTAGTCTAATGTATACCTCCTGGAATGACATCCAAAAATGTACATAGTTAATTAATCACCTGCCTGTTCTTTTAACCGGTGGTAAAAGAAAAAAAAAAGGATTTATCCATCAGTAATATTTTAACATTGCCCTTTTCCTTGTACCTTGTGCCTCACCTACCAAAAATTTAGCTAACAATTTGAATCCTCAAAAACACTAAGGAATATATAAAATTTAGAAATTGTATATATGGGTTAGTTTTACATTAGATGCTGTCTGTTTTCACAGTCTTCATAAAATCTCAACAAAGCTAAGGCTAACCGTTGTCAATTTCAAAAGACTTGTTGAACATTGCAGGTCAAATTATGCCTCCTTACTTCGCTATATCTTCTGTATCAAATTTATCTCAAATGCTATCAATTCCATATAGAAACCATACAATTTACATACATCCAGAACATACAACCCTCTATCAAAAACTATAAATAGACTCCAACCTTTTCATCTCATCCCAACAACATGGTAAATTCTGCACTTTTCAGAATAGGTCTGCTTTGAACATTTATCTCTGAACCTTCTGTCTGATTGATGGCATGACCATTACAAGAATAGTGCTGGTATATACTATATTTTATATAATTGATTCTTGAATGTATACATTACAATGTCGGAAATTAAGGCATTTCTCCTAAGAAAAGCTGTAGTTACTAGCTGAAATAAGAGATTTTTTTTTAAATTCCACTTTTATTACAGGTTATAAATAAGTCAAGGTGGCGAATATATCAAATACTTCTTCCTCTTCCTATTTTTCCCATCACAACAACTCAGTGAGGTGGGTTGAGTGACTGGCCCAAAGTCACCCAGCTGGTTTTTCATATCTAAGGCGGGTCTAGAAACCATAATCTACTACATCACAGTTTTTACTCCTGCAGTAGGAAGTATAGGTGGTCCTCGGCTCATGTTATAGAGCCCCGGATTTCCATCATAAGTGACAACTGTTATAAATCAAGGGACCCTGTGACTGGATCTGATTTTGTGACTTTTTTTGTGGTGATTGTTAAACATATACGGCAGTTACAGATAGTCCTCAACTTACAACAGTTCACTTAGTGACCATTCAAAGTTAGAACGGCGCTGCAAAAAGTGAGTTATGACTATTTTATACACTTATGACTGTTTCAGCATTCCCATGGTCACGTGATTTACACATTCTGATGCTTGACCACTGACTTACATTTGTGACAGTTGCAGTATCCCGGGTTCATGTGATTCCCCTTTTGCAACCTTCTGACAAGCCAAGTCAATAGGGAAACCAGATTCACTTAACAACCATGTTACTAACTTAACAACCACAGTGATTCACTTAATAAATGTGGCAAGAAAAGTCGTAAAATGGGACAAAAACCTCACCTAACAAATTTCTGACTTAGCAACATAAACTTTGGGCTCAATTGTGGTCATAAGTTGAGGACTACGTGTATTAATTGAATATCTAAGTTAATGAAACACGTGGGTGTTTTTTACTGGAAACTGGTCAAGAGATCACGTGACTGCAGAATGGTGCAACTGGCCTTAAAGGTGAGCTGGTTTCCAAGAGCCCAAAATGTGATCGGGTGCGGGGTGTGTATGCAGCCTTTGGAACTCTGGAACTGGGTTGTAAGTAGCTTTGGAGGGCTCTGTCATAACTTCGAACAGTTGCTAAGTGACTAGTAGTTAAGCGAGGACTATTTAGATGGATAGCAATACCTCACTATTCAGATGAACAGGTCTTTTTTTAAAAAAAGAATTACATCTTAGATATGAAACATTTCTGCACGTCCCATCAGACATCTCCTGAAAGTAAAGTTGGCGGGCAATTGATGAGATTGGCATCTGTCAGAGAGAACCAGTTCCTAATTTACCTAAAGTTCCAGGTGCTATCAGGCTTGCTTATCTTCTTTCCTTGGTTGTTTACCATTTCCATTTCCTATATGCTTGTTTGTTGCGTTATGATCCATAGGTATGAGACATTTGAACCCTTGAACTTTCAGCCTAGCCCTTTGACATTTCTGAACTATTGACACGTATGTGCGCTGATCCACAGCCATTAGGAGGATATATTATAACACAGAAAGAATCACAGACATTTGTATGCAAATCTTTTACTTTATGAGAATGCTGCAGCAAACAATCCATATATGGATCCTGTCATGTCAGGTTGTGGTTTCCCATATCAATCCCCATATCAATGTTCCAGAAGTGGCATAAGCCTGCCTGAGTCTGGGTGGGAGATAGAAGAGGCTGACAGTGGATATAATCTTGAGCTGCAGATGTTTCATTTCCTGTGACTTTTGGCTAAGGGTGGCAGGCATTCAGGGACTTAGGGTGCTTTTGCTATGGTGATGTTAAAAATAACGTAGAAAATAGTGGATAGAATCCCATCCAGATTCTGCTTAAAAGACCACTGTCTGTGGATAGCATGTTGACATTTCTCTGACACCCAGGCAATGAATGCCAGAATGACCAAATCAAGGGCAGATGGCTCAGGAGAATCTGGATGGTCTGAACTCACCTTCTCCCGCCCCATGTCTCAAGGCAAGCTTGTTTTTCAAAGGAGCTGCCTTGCTCTCTGCATAAGTAGCTTCTGACAGCCTTTTTCCTTTTCTCCAGGCAGAATAAAAAAGGGAATGTAGAAACCGTAGCTACCTCATTAAAGGTTTTAATAACTTTCAGCATAAAACCACATCACAAAATCCAGGCCTAATATATTAATTTTAATGAAAGGGCTACTCCGATTTCTGGGAGGGTTGAGTTTAAAAGCACATCGGTTAAGATAACTTTATATTTTAGTTTTATTTTTTCCTGAACTCTTATTTGTAAATCAGGCAATTCTAGCACTGAGACGGAGCAATCACTCACAATAATATATGATAGAGATTCTCAAGGCACTAGAATCCTAATAGGCAATTACTGAGTGTCCATGCCAAGAACTGGTAAGCTGTGAATCTAGAGAAAGATTTTTTTTTTAAAAAAACACCCTAACTGTAATAGCTGCTCTTAAATCAAATCCAAAGCACATAATGATTTATTTATTTATTATATTTATATATATATATATGGCTGCCAAATTGGAAAGACTCATGCCAACTTACATTAAATAAATCAATAAAAGCAAAAAATTGGAATGAAAACGTGAAAAAAATAAAGTAAATGGAATAGGGATGGGGCCAAGTGGGAAAATGTATTATTTCAGAGACCAGAAGTGGTGCCATAGAAGGCAATCTTCAGGATCCTGAAAAATGGCAGTTTAATTGCTGAATGGCCCTGGACCATCGTCTCCCTGTCAGTTCTTGTAGGGCAAGTAGAGACAATTAAGAAATGGTATTCCATAGATGGCCAGATCTTGGAATCCTACTGGTGACCAGTGTAGGTTCTTGAACAGAGGTGTCACATGTGCATACCATGGTGAGCCTGTAACTGCTTGTGTAGGGGCATTCTGGGTTCTAGCTTAAATCTTGGTCTTCAAGATTTAATTATTATAATTATATATCTATGTTTATATCTATGGAAACATATATGGCCTTTCCTACCTACCTAAAATTCCTTATGCTTTTCAAACTATCTTAGGAAATACAAGGTACTTAAGAGTTCTAATCAGGATTCTCAGAGGGTTCTTCAGACTTTCTTAGCTGTCCTGATGGAAACCATAAAACCATAAAATTGATTTAAAATTACATACGTTTACAAAATAAGAGAGATAAGCGCTGTAGTTTGTAGATGGAAAGCCTTTGAAAGACGTGCTTCTCAACATTAGCCTGAACAAAATACTTCTCAAAGTGTTAAAACAGCAACTATTTTTTGTAAAGCGCATGTAGCTGCTGTGAAAGTTGTCTCCAATTGTTTCCATGTGCATGCATATATACAGGCACTGGCAATACCAGTGAAAGTTATCTGCGGAGGTACAGGTTTTAAAGTATCTGTGCAGTTCTTGCAAAGGATGTGCTTTGTTTAATGAACAGGGAGGTTGCTTCATTCATGCGAAGATATTTTGTGAAGTACCTGATTTTTAAAAGCATGGTACAGTCCTATTCTTTACTACTTGAAGCAGGCTATTTACTGTACATTAGACAGTAAAATCCAAGATTTTTATTGATCGGAATCATAAAGGGGCAAAACCAACAACAATCCCACCATATACATATGCCGTTGCAGCCTCCATAAGTTTGAATATCCATCCAAAACAATGTCCATATAAATCTCAGTGTAGTCAGGGGTCTCGGTACCATCATTTTTTTTCTGTGTTGTAAATGGGATATGAATCTTCGAGGGTACTGTAACCTGCCGCAATGAACAAGATGGAACACATTGTCAGTTATACCTGTGCACTTTGGAGCAACTCTATTTAAGCTGGCATAATTAGTTTGGATCTTGGCCTCTTGTCCAAACTGGCTGCAGTTGAAGATAGGAATCTGTATCAAGACCAACCTGACTATCCCATCTGCTCAGATAGGTGAAGCATACTCTTAGGCAAGATTTTTTTTTTTTTAAATCTATCATTGGCATCAACACTGTGTCATTATCAGCCTAGGCCTACACATCTCTTACGCAATTGAGTAGGATGCCTTTGGCTGTTCTAGAGAAGAAGCTGGCAAGATTAAGTCCATCATTCCTCTCCCTTGCAATTGGGAAGCACCCAGCTGAAATGTCATGTGCTGCGTATGTAGTAGAACAGTCATCTCCAGCAAATAAGTAAAGGAAAATATCAAGGAAAAGTATTGTTTTCCTTTTTTCTCTTTTCAGGAGGTGCTGGTCTTAAAAACTAATAAAGGAGAGTGATGTTTGCATTTACGATTCTGCCACAGAATGCAGAATATTGCAAAGTTAGGAAAAAGATGGCACAGAACTTCAGTTTGATAAGGCGTCTATGTGGCTGAGTTAGCTATAATAATCACAGCTGAGGTCATAACTTAGAATTCTTCTGACACCAGTTCAGTATTCCTCAACTAACTCAGAAAAGTCCATGCCTTCAATTATAGTATTCAATTATAATTTCACTCTTAAGGTGAAGAACAAAATATCATAAGGGTAGACAGAGTTAGATTACACATATTCTCTGTGATTTAAGTATCTGTTCTGCAAGTCCTACCAAACTTCAGCCCCATCCTCTTTTCTTTTTTTGCTTCATGGAAACTCCTCAACTTCTTTTTCAGGTAGAGTAATATGGGCATAGTCATATCACACACTTAGTGACTGAATCCTTAGTCACAAGGAATTAATGAGCATATATGCCTCGATTGCATCAGCAGAAAATCGACCCGCCGCCCTATTTAGGATGACCCGGTCCTTGTTAAACCCAAGGACCG
>JANHFL010007467.1:95685-122289 GCA_032468155.1 Oxyrhabdium leporinum
TGCTGTGAACCGCCCCGAGTCTGCGGAATAGGGGCGGTATATAAATTTAAAATAATAATAATAATAATAATAATTTCTTAGGATTTGTACAAAGCCTAAAATTCAAATTCAAGGCAAAACATGACATCCTGATCATGCATTACAAGCAGATGGATGTCTTTCTGCAGGAGGTAACTTTTAGCTCTTAAAAAAAACCAAAACCAGAACAGAGGACTGTTCCAGTTTTGTGAAGGAAAGACAGACATCTTAAAATTAAATGCAGCTTAGTTTTAAATGAAGTATTTTAAAGACTGGATGAGCTTCTATGTTGGAGAAGTACAGTAAGAAATTGTTCCAATAGAAGAGAATATATATCCGTATATAGCTCAGGGTGGAATTGTGGAGTCCTTGGTGCTCCCCGAACTTGGCAGTTTGCTTTCAGATGTTTCATTACCCAACTAGGTAACATCATCAGTGATAATAAGGGTGGGGTTTGCTCCCTGTTTTTATATTGTAAATACAGAACTATAATATCTGTAACAGCTACAGTACATAAAGTATATGTTGTATAAGTATCATGCATATGTGTAATGTTTATAGTACTACAGTTGCTTCTGTATATAAATAGGGAGCAAACCCAACACTCACTAGTTGGATAATAAAACACCCAAGCTCAGAGAGCACCAACAACTCCACAAGAAATTGTTCATTAAAGTAATAATACACTTAGTTTCCAAAGATTTACAGACTAATACAAGTATGGAAAAGGTAAACGTTTTGCCATTCGTGCAATTCATGTTCAGGCAATATTGAGCAGAGGCAAAAACAATTTCATATTCAATAATCCAGCTGGGAGAGGATCACAATTTTCCAGGAAAATGCTGTAATATACCCAGCTCTAAGAAAATGAGATGTCCTTGCCGCAAAAGTAAAACTATAGTGAATCACAGATGGGAAAATCCTTTGCACCCATCTGTGGCACTGAAAATGCATTGTTTATGAAGTTGATAAAGCTATAGTGCAATGCACACTTATTTATGGAGGATGCTTGACTGATTTTACTTCTAGCATGATTGGATCATATGATTAGAGCTCCTTGGTGAACAGGGCTAATTCTCAGAGTCTTTACTTATTAAGACCCAATCTAGGCTTGACAATAATTGCACACTTCTCTCCTTAATACTTGTTTTATTTTTATTTTAAAAAAAACAGTTTGGGGAAGATGTGATTGGGAAAGAGTGTTTAATTCTTTCTCCTCTTGCTTATGTCTTCTTCAAATTTTCCAAGTCATTTTCTCCTGCATGGGGGAAAAAAGATAAATAATCTTTTCCTGTACAGATTGGAAAGTAGCTTGGATAAGATCTAAATGGAA
The DNA here is from genome assembly GCA_032468155.1 of Oxyrhabdium leporinum. Lineage (NCBI taxonomy): Eukaryota > Metazoa > Chordata > Lepidosauria > Squamata > Cyclocoridae > Oxyrhabdium > Oxyrhabdium leporinum. The sequence goes on from JANHFL010007467.1 coordinate 97,037, forward strand.
AAATGGAAGGAAAGAAAAAAGTTATAAAAAAACATTCCTTATGTTATTCTTCTTCTCAAACCCACATCTAGTTGCAGATGTTTTTCATTTAAAAAAAACACTCAAACCATAGGTGGAAATAGAATACTTCAGATATCGTTTGGCCCTGCAATTCTAAGATCTCATGAGGATAATTCTAATTAAAACTTTCTCATTCTAGAAAGTGTTTCCTATCAAATATAGGTACTAATAAATAAATATTATGATGAAGAGCAGCATGGTGGAAGTGTAGTACAATTCAATTTGCCCCCAGGTTCTGCAACATTCATTTCAGTTTTTTAAAAAAATATCTAACCCTGAACTCAAGAGTTTTTTTCTGGCTTCTGTTTCTAATATATACAGAAAGATTCATTTTAAAAAATGCCCTCCCCATTTTTTTAATAAGTTGTAAAGCATTTTTTAATGTTGAGAATGAGAGCAGAATAATTCCCTTTTTTTCAGGGAATGGTAGTGACATGGTGTGGCAAGAAATAACACACACATTTGCCTCATCATCATCAAAGGGGGAAAGGCAGACAATAGCAGATGCATATTAAACTATACATGTAAATGCATAAATATAAATACAGCAGTGGATATGACTGTAATCGGGCAATCTGTTAACCTCCTCATCTAACATCTGTAGATTGCTGCTTGAAATATAATTACAAGCTCTCCTTGCTTGTAATATGTATACATACATGCATGCATGCACACACAGCTTTTCAAGTAGAGAAAGGCAGGAACCCTTTTTGTAATCAGTAATGGCACTTTTTAAAATTATTTTTGTTCTTTTAATCGCCAAGAACCTAAGGGGGAATGGGGCTGATGTGTGTATGTCATCAGAGAAATGTTAAGCATCCAGGGAAGGCTTCTGATTTAAGCTATTGTCTTTAAATATAAACCTACCAAATTTCGGTATCATAGTCTTGAGGTCCACAAAAATGAGAATGGGGGGAGATATACCCTCCACTCATCACTGAAAACTTGACATATGTCCATGTTATCCTTGATCTAAGTTATATATTTTTTTTAAAAAATGATCTTCACTTATTTTTATATTAAAGATTGGTATTTTGTGACTATTTATATATCACATTAAGAACACATCTAATGCAATTCAAAAACAAAGAGGCAATAAATCAAGGACTAATACAATAAGCATGTCGCTAAAATATCCTCATGGACACATTCCTTAACCCAGTTTCTAAGAAAAGAGCAAGGTTGTCCAGGGTTCTGTAGAAGACATAAAGAATGGCCTTGAAGGACAGTGGTAAAATCTGTTACCAAGACAGCAATCAGACAAGTACTGTATAGCTTAAGTCCATGCCAAGAAACCAACTTGAGAAAATTCATCAGACTAATCCCTGCCTAATTCACCTGAAGTTGAAGGAGGGGAAGCAGGAGCACCTATTTACACTTGCAAGATTCTGTTACTATAGCTGTTTTAACAAAATTAGTTTTATTAAACTTACATAGCATTGGGGTTTTTTTAGCCTGATAACTTCTTGTGGAAGTAGCTCCTTCAGGGATGCATTCACCACTGCATGAACTCATCCACAGATCACCTCCTGGATGCTTTTAATTATTAAGAAGGGAGAGGGGGGAGGGAGGGAGATAAAGGACAGGTGGCTGAGTTAACAGTCCCAAGGAACCTGTCCCTTTCTTCAAACATCTTCCAGATAATACCACAAGATGGTGTGTCACTTAACTCACAAGAACTTGCCTACTCAGTCTAACTATGAATGGTGTTTTCCTGATCAGATAAAGCAGTGGATGCAGCAGACTACTTAGAAAGCTAGAGGAGATTTGGGGGTCTTCTTGAAAGCCATACGAACATATATTCCTTCAGACCTTGTCTTGGCAGAAAAAAAATATGTTACCATGATTTGTGCTGCCCTGATACACTTCAGTAATGAGGTTTTCAGTTTGTTCTGTCCTTAGAGCTTTATGTGGAACGGTTTAAGAATACCTTTTGCTAGACTCTACTAGCTTATTTTGTCCTCCTCCCCAGCATCAGTAGATGACATGAAAATTACCAATCACTTCCTTCAAGTATAGTGGGATGAATTTGTATGAGTACAGACAGTACCTGAAATGGAGACTTCAGCTCCCTTTCATGTATCAAGAATAACAAGTTGTCAGTGTAGAGTTGCTCTGCAACAATAACCTGTCATCGGGGCTATTTCTGAACATGGGTTGGGAATTATGTGCCCAAAATATTTAAGGTTCAGTTCATCATTAGGTCTCCTAGCAAGCAGTTTTACTTTACTTGACACTGAATAATCTGTTCTTGCAATTCAAGGTATTGTCAACATTTTCTTCAGTGCTACAATTTAAAAGCACATTTTTTCCTTCCTTCAGCCTTTCTGAGGGTCTACATATCATAGCCATATGTTACCAATGGGAAAACCATGGCTTGGCAACATATCATTTGCTGTCATTGTGATGTCTCTGCATTCTACTATTTGTCTTGCTTTGTCGTGGTCTTTCTGCCAAGTGGCAGATGATATTTTATTTCATATTTACAGTCAGCAATCCTGAAAATGTTTGAGCCTGTATTTACACACCCATCTAATTCTCTTGCCGCAGTTCAGAAATGGTTTTCTACAATTTCTTTTCGTGGACTGTTTTTTTCTTCTTTTAATTTTTTCCGCTCCACCTTGTAGCTCTGGGATTTTCTCGTGCTATCCCATATAAAAACCAAGCAGTTATGACTCCGATTTGCTTTTTTCAAAGTCAGCCAAAATCTAGTTTCGTACATACATACCGACAAAAGGAAATGTGACTATTGCAACATTATTCCTTTTTTATTTTAATGAAAAGTCAGAGGAGAGTTTACTCATATTTTTACTTGCTGCTCACTTGCTTTATAAAAACTTTGCATGATTGGTCTTTTTTCCTTTTAGGGCTCTGGCCGATATCCTCCGGCAGCAGGGACCAATCCCCATAGCACACTGTGAAAGAGAGACTATCTCGGCTATAGATACCTCCCCCAAAGACAACACGCCCATCCGAACATCTTCAAAAAACCACTATACGCCAGTGCGCACCTCTAAGACCAACCCAGGTAAGATCAGCACTTCTTCAGCGCTTGCATAAACATACTCTTATGTATGGGTTCTGAGGGAGCGGTAGAATATTATTAGTGCTATATTTATTTGTGTGTGTGTGTGTTTTATTTATTTATTATCAAATTTGGGGGGATGACAGAGAATGAGGATGCTGGATGGAGTCACTGAAGCAGTCAGAGTGAGCTTAAATGGACTCTGGGGATGGTAGAGGACAGGAAGGCCTGGAGGAATGCTGTCCATGGGGTTGCGATGGGTCGGACATGACTTCGTGACTAACAACAACAAATCAAATTTTAAAACCGCCCATCTCCCTCACAGAGGAGCTCTGAATGGTGTACAAATTAAAATATATACTGGATCTGAGGACTGAGGAACTTTTTTTGAGTTGTATTTGAAGGTGTAGTTACATTTAAATAAGCATACGTTCTTTTGCTAAAAGAAGCTGCTACTGATACTTATAAGCCATTTCTCTTTCATGAAAACCCAACATTATTCATAGGAGAAAAATAAAAACAAAAGCGCACATTTATAATTTAATGTAATAACACTAACACAAAAACTAACATAAACATAATACATTTTTAGAGATGGTTTTGTGACTGTAGAGATTGCCACAGACAGAGGATCATAAGTCTCTGGGGAAGTTCACTGAGGTATACACTGAGGTCCCGTTGATGATATGATGACTTACTGAGTCATGTTTAGCTGTTTCATGAAGATTGATAAAGCCAGTAGGCATTCTGTTACGATCTCGCAGTAATAAGATCATTATTAGGCTAGAAGAAATTAAGGCACAACAGCAACAACAAGCAAATTGCACGTGTTTAGGAGGTAGAAAATATTATGAATTGCAAATGAATTGTGCAACATGTGTCTGTTTGAAAAACATGACCCAAATCTTCATTCAAGCACAGCCTTCATTCGCGCCCCCTGATCTTCTTTTTCTGGGAAATAAGACATACTTCATATTCTCCATTCCTTGAGCCATTAGAATTATAATAGCATGTTATATGGAAAAAAAGATGTCCTGGTTCAGTCAGAAGTGATAGGGCACAACATATCATTGAGTGCAATTTCCTGTCTCTGATCATCTGAGAGGTGAAAGCAGTTGCTTTCCACAAGAGGATTGTTAGATGTTTTGTAGGGGGCAGTGCAAATCTAAGATACCCACTTCTATGATATTTCAGAGATTTTTCGATTTGGTTTTGAAGAAATTTGTAGTTACTATATATAAGATTTAGGAAATGATCAGGCTGAGCCTGAGGGAGCGGTCAAACACATCATCAGTCTTTATGTGCCGACAAGAGATCTAAGTCCAGCCCACCTTGAATTCCTTTCTTAACTCCCACTCACTTCCCTCGACCACTAGTAGTTCAGATTCTGGTAGAGAGCTTAAGCTTGCAATAAATTTCCCCAGCACTTGACATAAGAGTTGTTATACAAAAGACATGAAATGGGATCTATTCAAATTTAACAGTTTATGATAAAATAAAGACACAAGTAAAGGATGACTTACATAATATACTGAAACAAATAGATTTAAATGTTATACAGGGGTGTCAAACTGGTGGCCCACAGGCCAGATGCATCACATGCAGGTCACACCCACCCGGCTCCGCAAAGGCAAAGTCAGAATATGTCACATGACATCACCTGATGCGATCGAGTTTGACACTCGTGTTATAAGATAGTGAGGCCAATGAGATACAGTAAAATATTAGAAGTTGTAACCTCCTCTCCTAGAAGCCCTCTGGGTCTCCACACTATGCTTACACCTTCTGCACTGAGCTGGTAGTTTGCTAGTTTCCTCTGCCATCATCTATTGTACAATGAAATCTCATTTTACATCCTCTTCTTAACTCCAGTGTGTACTGGGGTTGGGATTAAAATGTCAAAAGACAGTAATTGAAATCATGTCATTGGTGCCACTTCCTGACCATGTAAGCATAGAGACATGGTGATAGTGGATTCATCCCTTCTTCCCTTGGTTGGCAGAGAAATCAAACTTATAGGAAATAAACAAAATCAAGTTTTATTTTTTTTTTAAAAATGTTAAAAACTTTTGTTAAACTTGTAAATGTTAAAATGCAGTCATTCAATGGGGAAGAGATAATTACAGAGCTGCCTAGATTATGGTACCATAGCAGTATGCAAATTTCTTAGGAAAAAAATGCAAAATAAAACACAGAACTCCAGAGAGAATAAAAGAGAGTGCAGGTGTAGAAACAAATGTAGAATTGTCTACCCAAAATATTACAGATTCCTCAAAGAACAATGACCATAGCCCAAGAGATTTAAGAAGTCAAAATCAAAGATCCAATTTTGCAATTTGTTGATTGATTAAGTGCTGTCAACTCTTGGCGACCACATAGATAGACTTTTCCAGAATCATGTATCCCTAATCCAGTCCTCCAGGTGTCCCAAGAGTACACCAATTGCCATTGAAATTAAATCCACCCAGTTTGCTGCTGGTCATCCTCTTCTTCCCTTTCCTTCCAATTTTCCCAACATGTTCAGAGAGAGAAACCAAATGAGATTTAACACAATACAAAACAGAAATTAAAAATCATAGGACCAATTCTAACTATATACTACATAGTCATAAATTTTTACAATATAACTTTGAGATTCTTAGAGTTTTAAGGCTGTTCCTCACAAAACCTATTTCTATGAATTTCTTCCATGTTTTTATAAGGACTTTAGCAAAGGAAGTGTCTGGGGTATCTGTGTACTGTAATAGCCATTGTTCACTGATGAGGATGCACATTTTGTGTCTGCAGTCTGGCATGTGGGCTTTATTCACAGTATATGTATTTTAAGGGAAAATACTTCAGTTGAAGGAGATTTTCAGCAGAGAAATAGCAGAGGGGAATGTATGTTGTTATATTGGCTACTGACCCATAAGAGGCATGGTGCAACTAGTTTTATCCTTATATTGAGACATTCATGGAGCACAATGGCAGCCTGGTGGTGAAGACACTCATCTCCTACTCAGAAGGTTGAGCGTTCAATCCTCTGTAGCAGCAAATATTTCTCTCTTAGGGCACAAAGACAAAATATCTACTGCGAACTCGATAGAGGGGTCAGGAAGGGCATCTGGTTAGTAAATGCTCAGGTTCATTCAGCCACCAGGCCTCAACCCAAATTAAGAGATTACAGGATTGTAAAAAGAAAAAAAAATATTGAGACATTCATCAGGCATAGGTAGCCCCCAAGTTATCTCAGGCTATTTAACTGTACTGTGATTTCCCTCGTGTGGAATTCGCAATATTTATTTGTGCCTGGAAATGCAAGTACTCTTTTAGAAGATGTACACTTGTGTATGGGAGAAGTTCAGTACAAAGCCAGTAGATGAGAGAATTATTAAACCCACCCTGCACCTTCCTAGCTATCTCTGATACACCTTCTGTTCAAGCTGTTGTCTCTTAAAATGAGCACTACTGAAGTTTAAATGCATGTTGTTTGTACATCATGTGCAGTCAGAGTCAAAACAAGACAATCTCTTGAAAATCAGAACATTTAGAATACATTATTGCTGGGTACTCGGTGGAAGTTGCCAGGAAAGTACAGCACTAGGATGAAAATGAGGTCAGAGCTGTAGGCTTGAAATAAGTGGTTTTTCATCCTTCATAAAATTATAGTTGTGAGTAGGTCAAAATAGTACCTGAATCAACACTGAATGTAGGATAACAGTATAGTTAAGTAGTAACTGTATTATCTTTGTCTAGAACTTTGGGAGTCACTGTAAAAATGAGACTGATTAGACCATGGCACAATATAACAAGAGTAATTGGCAGTATTTATTGTTATTGTTATTATTGTTGTTATAATATTCTTAAATTCTTTCAGAAAGAGTGGTTAATCATCCCATTTGGAAAATAACTGAGACAATAGCCAGTGCAGTAAAGATGGGTACATTTTTCTCATTCTAGTTTTATCAGGCAGTTCAAAAAACATAATGAAAGACATACTTTATATACTGATTTTCCATTATTCTTTCAAACTACGAAGCTCTTTTTTTTAACAGATAGCATCCCTCATCACTGAATATATAAACTGTTTCAGCAATAAGTGACATAGAATCCTGTGTGAGTGGCCACAAATCGTTAACTAAAAAAAATGATGGTATTGTAGAAGTATTATTTATTTATTGGATTTTTATCCCAGGTTTATTACTTTATAAGTAACTCAAGACAAGGAACATTCCTAATACTCCTTCCTCCTATTTTCTTCACAACAACCGTGTGATATGGGTTGGGCTGAGAGAGAATGACTACGTCAAAGTCACCCAACTGGCTTTCATCTGTCAGGCAGAACTAGAACTCACAGTCTCCTAATTTCTAGCCCAGCGCCTTAACCACTGCACCAAATTGACTCTCCTGTGTCCTGTTAATAGGAAGAGATCATTGGTTCAATATCACAAAAGACTGAGACAATTGCTGATTATCTGGAGGATTTTAAATTTTAAAATTCTCCAGATTTTAAATACTAGCAAGCTGCTTTTGTTACAGAAGGAAAGCCCAAACTTTCTAGAAACCTGAGTATTAACTATTAACTGATAAAATATCCTAGTAATTCTAACAGTTGTCTTCTACTAGCAACTGAAGCTGTGTTTTAAGTTAGTTTCTTCATTTGTTTCTAGAGAGCATAGAATGTTAGGGAGATGTGATTGCTTGGAATGATTATGTTAGTCTGGTTAATGACCACAGCTGCCAAATGAAAAATAATAAAGATTCTGTGAGTAACTTGAATTTTGCTTCCCAGTGCAAAACCTACATTTGTTGATAAGTATTCTAATCATTTTTTTCAGAACTATTTTCTTCAGTTGGGAGAGAAGGAGGGAAAGAAGGAAAAATAGACCGCAATTATTGAAAATTAGGAACCATGAAAAACAGACATTTTTGTTTTGTTTTGAATGAGAATGAGTGATAACCTGTGGCCATATCAATATCTGTGGTTTAATTGGGGACAGAGATGAGTGCTATAGTACTATGTATCATAACAGACCAGCTAGTCCTTTGAATGTCTAATAAAAGGTACAGCTAAGGCCATATCTATATCTTCTTTCCCTTTTTGTATTTAGTAGAAGTGGAATTAGTAGAGTGGAATTGCAAAATCACACTATTGCTAGAAAAAGTCCCTGAATATGCACTGTCAATATCTTGGAAGGCAGACATGTAGTGGAAGGTGTTACAGTATGTGTTTGGGGAGGGTTGTGGAATATTTCATGTTCATCTAATAAATTATAGATTGAACAGTAGGACTTCTTTGAGGAAGTGGTTCATCCAATCTGCATAGTCATCTAGGGAATTCACCGTTTGTTGGCTTGAATTTTTTTTTAAAAAGGGATACAAGAACCATCTCTAATTAGTCCAAGAGTAGTCTTTTGACACCACTGCAGAGCCATTAATTGTTGAAACTCTACATTCAAGTTCTATTTGTTCTGTTTACAAGTTCAATTTTGGTGACTTCTGACTGATGGTGGCCAATTCAGGACAATATAATTAAAATTAATGCTACTTTTTCTGCATTCTCTGAGTATAAATTATTTCAACATTCTTTTTCAGTGTTGTTCAGTATTATACATTATTTGTTTCCAGTTGAGCATTTTTGACGCAGATGATCCTTAATTTGGGATAACCGGCTAGTACAGTGTTTCTCAACCTTGGCAATTCTAAGATATGTGGTCCTCAACTTTCTGCATGCTGGCTGGGGAATTCTGGGAGATGAAGTCCACATATGCTAAGATTGAGAAACTTGGGAGAATTCTCAATATCTATAGTAGTCCTTGACATATGACCACAATTAAGCCCAAACTTTCTGCTGCTAAGTGAGAGAGTTGTTAAATGAGTTTGCCTCCTTTTACGACCTTTCTTGCTACAGTTGTTAAACAAATCACTGCAGTTATTACATTAATAATACAGTTGCTAAATGAATCTGGCAACTTTGCTTACCAGAAGGCCGCAAAAGGAGATCACATGACCCTGGGATGCTGCAACCGTCATAAATATGAGTCAGTTACCAAACATCTGAATTTTGATCACCTGACCATGGGGGATGCTGCAAAGGTTGTAAGTGTGAAAAAAGGTCGTAAGACACTTTTTCAGTGCTGTTGTAACTTCAGTCACTAAGCAAACTGTTGTAAGTCAAGGACTACATGTACTAGCCGATTTCTTAAGTTTTCAACTTAACAGAACGATCATACAGAATGAGGATATTAGAGCACTGGGCCCTTTAGAGGCACCAGAGGAGGAATAGATAGCTATTCAGATATTGCTGAATTATATTCACTCAAAGTCCATATGTAAAATTTGTTGGGGACCATACAGTATGTGGGTAAGAGACAAGCAAAATAGGCTTTGTCAAAATAGAATTAAGACCTCCCTTTCTCCTGATGCATTTAAGGATTAAATGGATTCTCCTTTTGGCTGTTTTTGTTATGGTGCTTGGTCACCAATTTATATTTTGTATTTCATATTTGTGTTTATATGTTATATATGCTTTAATATTCTTTTTTCAATTTATTCTTTGTTTTTGTTGTTGTTGTTGTATGCCACCCAGAATCATATTGTTTGAGCTAGGCAGGCTTATCAATCCAGTAAATCAAATTAATAAGTAAAGGAAAAAAAATGCATTCACCCTGGGAATAGAATACAAATCTATTTTCTGAAACTTTAATCGCTTTTAAAGTAAGTTTATTCTACCTAGCCAACCATTCCTTCCCAAGTTTGATTTTTATTTATTTATCAACAAGAGGTGGCAGCTGAATAGGAGTGTGTCTGGGGGTTGAAAAGCATGTCTTGTGAAAGGTCAAGCAGCACACCCATAATGCAAAAATATACCAAAATACTGATGCAGTCTATCCAGATTCTGAAACATCTGTTAGATGGTTCAGAATTTGGATCTGAAGCATTTGGTATGTGTGGATAAACTCCACAGAGACATCCCACTTCTATCTGCAAGCATACGTACTTCTACTCTGGTAGATATTTGGTATAGCAAAGGCTGGTATTTTTATTTTTTTTTAAAAAAAATATTATTTCTTATAGCAATCTTTCCAGGAAGAAACGGCAGAAATGGAAATAACAATTTGTGTGAATAGTTGTTGGACATGCTATATGTATGCACGTAATGTTCACCCATTGCTTAGCGACCATTTGAAGACATGATGGATTCCCCCCAAAAGGTACTTATAACCTGGTTTCAAAGCTGCCCCACCCAGCCGCATGAACAGATTTTGGGTGCTTGGCAACTGATCTTTACAGCCATTTGCAGCATCCTAATTCATGATGTTTTTGCTGAAAACTGGAGTTTCTTTCTGGTTTTTTGGGGTTGTTTTTTTTACCAAAACACCCTATATCAAACAATGGTTTTACTTAATGACTGTCAGAATTTTTTTTTAATATTGGTTTGGTCACATGATGACCCATTTTACAACTGTGATGGTAGGCTCCATTAATGTCATAACTCAAGGACTGTCTGTATGTATGCGTGTCATAATGGGCCCACAGAATGAAACATTTAGAATATTTCTTCTGATCAGGAGCGCTAAAAATTTTTTTGTGGCTGAGGTTCCATTGATATCCTCCTTCCCAAAAGCAAGTTAAATACCATACATTACACCATCAATAAAAGACAGAATTTTGGGAAGAAATCAAAGATCTAGGAGTTAAACTCATTGTATCACATAATGCTGTTATTCATATAAAGATTTTGTAGACTGAAGGTATCTGACTTGGTTTACCATTGTCAAGACACGCTGATTTCCCTTTTCATAGTATAGTATAAGAAGGGTCAGGGAATCCAAACAGAGTCCTCTAATACTGCTCTCCATGTTTTTCAATCTGTGTTATCAATCTTTGGGTCCTTTTGCATCTGAAGAACTTATTGATGTTGTTACAGCTTTGAATGCAGCAAGCAACACAGTTTAGACGTCTGATTAGTTTGAATATAGCTGGAGAATGTTTTTAATAAGCTATTTAAGAAAGAATGTTCCTGATGTGAACACATTCAAAGTGCTGTTTTCAGCATCTCTTTCTACCTGGGGGCATATTCTGATCTCAGTTTGCATGCAAAACAAGAGCAGAAAATGCCCTTGATATTTTTCTTAAAAAAAAAAAAGTTTTAATGAATGTGTCCAGCAAAATGGAAGCACCATGGGAAATATTCTCTGTTTTAATCCTCTTTATGCAGATGTGAAGAGATTTGGAAGCTAATGTCACATGCCTCTGGCTTGGCAGATGGCAGAGGAAAATTATTTTGTAGACAGTTATATTGACCTATGCAGGATACCAAAGTCTCTTTAACTGCTTTCAACTCCTGATGATTCCCCGAAGAGGACTGATACAGTACCTTATCCAGTTATCACAGAGGACTTTGATGGAGTTCAAGATGATGCAAGGAAAGACGTTCATGGGGTTTATTTGACAGCTGAAAAACAGCTAACAAGGCCAGCTATCTGACTGAGAAAAAAACTGGCTACTGATACCTATAAACCCTTGCTTAACTCTAGCTTTTGGAAGAACAGATAGAGGTAGAATTAGAATATATGCTTGGAATTGACTAGAGCTGAGAGTTAAAGATCAGAAAAAAAAATCAGTTCTGCTTTTGAAAAACTTATCTGAAGAGAGGGAAAATTGTTCACATTGGTATGCAAAGCAGTAAGAAACTCTAACTCATACTTGCAGAGCGGAGGTTGGAGAAATGAAAGAGCTTTTGCTATGTTTCATTAATAGTTTGACTAAAAAGGAGAAAAACCTGAAATATGTTTTGTACCATCTCTTCAAATCCTTCAAAACTCCATGCCTAATCTAACACTTCTTCAAACCTTTAGGGGTACATTATACCTGTCTAGCATATCACCCTGGAAGACACCATTGATGATTAGTTATATATTTCAGTAAGCTGCCCTGTTTTAAAGAGCAAATGCCTCTGCTTTCTTCGTCACAATGAGATCAAAACTCTTATTCCATCCCAAATGCAATTTCCAAAGCTGAAACTCTTCTATTTAGTCACCCTCAATTTATCACTTTACAGATGTGCCAACCAGAATTCCAAGCCAGGTGCATATTGGATAAAGATTTTGAAAATTGTGGTTCAATGTGTTTGATACGGGAGGGTCAAGTTGGAGAATGTTGATTTGCCATCTATTCAATGTAAACTTAAATACCACAGTTCATTTATGGGTGATTATTCTTTGTCTTTACAATCCCTTGCACTAATCTTTCCCCACGTTCCCTTCTGCACTGCACTGTCTTAAAAACAGAAGATATCCATGTTTATTTCAAGAGCTTGTGCAATTGCATTGTTTATATAGTTTGACAATGAACACATCCATTTCAAGAAACAGACTACATGGGTGGCAAACTAACAAAAGTTTCACTGTGTCCCTTCTCCCAAACTCTAACCCTTACTCTCACCTTCACATTTTTTAGGAAACACTGGCTGGATCCATGTAGCAAATTAAGCTGTGGCTTGTCCCATCTTGAATAACTCATAGAAGCAATATTATTAAATTATTATAATTTATTCATTGATCTATGAATGGCAAGGACATGAGTCATGACAATTAGGATATCCCAATCCATATAAACTCACAAATTAATGCACAAGCAAAGCTGTACAATGACCTGTCTACCTACTGTTCTATTGGAGAACCCTCAATTTGCAGAAGTTCTCCTTAAAGGAAAGTTCAAACCTTCAGGGAGCTAAAACTGGCACATGGATAAGGCCAATCTATTATCAACCAACAGTAACTCCATTTTACAGGGTTTTAACCCTTGCCTCACCTTAAACCTACAGTGTCAAAGCACCCAGTTGGGATTTTCACAGTATTTGCGACTTGGTCTGCGTGGCAATGTGATGTTACATTACTTGAAACTGCTGGACAGATTTATGTATCAGTTTTTTAGCATGAGAGAGAAGAATGAGTCCTGGGCATCCTTGGCTCAGTCACTCTTTACCAGGTACTCAGACTGAAGCCATTCACTAAGGAAAGAACAGAATACCCACAGACAGTGATAATATGCAATACTCAAGGCACCTGAGAAGGATACATGATTAATGATATTCTGCTTAGAGGACTAATGGGACTTTCCTCAAAATCTTTCTCAGGTTTTGGCCAGTAGTTCTAGAAGGAGGTGGAACATGGTTTTTCTGCAGGTCAATGGTTCCTTCCTTCCCCATGAAGCAAGAACTACTTCCTGAATTGGGCCCAGGCACTGCTTCCAGCTACATGAATAAGCCAGGTGGAGATTGGGTACAGCTTGCAGGTGGCAGAGTACAGGCCACAGAGAATCCTATCTAATTCCTCCTTTTCCACAAACTCAAATGAATCCAATGGAACCTACTAGACGCAGTCTGGGTCTTGCTCTCAGTTAATGTGAATGATTTTGTTTCCAAAATACTTGTGAACATGTCACAGTAACCTGAAGGAGCATCCTCATTCTCACTTTTCTTCAAAAAGAAAAGGGTAATCTAGAAGAGTGCTTCTGGATGCCGGTCTACAAATGTGATACAATAAAGGAGAATATTTGTAGCTTAGATTTGAAATGAGGAATCCTTGGTGGTATCTGAGCTTGGTTGTTTTCTTGAAGCCATTTCATTACCAAACAAAATAACGTTATCAGTGCTAGATGCTAACACTGATAATGTTACTTAGTTTGGGTAATGAAAATCTGCAAGAATACAACCAAGCTTAGAGACCACCAGGACCCTTCATTGCCAGTCATCATTTATTTCCATGTCATTCATTGACATGGAGTGTACCTGTGTATGGTCATGTTCACTCTTAATTCCCATCTGTCTACATTCTGGCTTAATTTTTAATTCTGGCTGTCTCTTTTCCCACTTCAATCCCTATGTAAGCCAAGACTCTTACAGGATGAGAAGTTATTTAGAGGCAATCCCTTCTGATGTCCTTACTGATGAGGTTGAGGAGGTACATGGTGGATCTGCCTGCTAGATTACTGGACAGCTCTCCAAATTTCCTTATATAACCCAGAAAATTCATTGGGTGCTTGTGGCAGATTTTCCTAACCAGTGCATTATCCCTATAGAGGTTCAACATGGAAACAAAAAAAAGTGGTCTGTCAATATATGACAAGTCAAGATATTCTAGTGTAGTCCATGGATCCATGAAAGCCTTAAATTCCTGATCCTTCACCTAGGACTTGGAGTTAAAGTAACAAAGCACTACAATCTCCACCACCAGCCCCACAATGAGAATTAGGAGTTGGAAAGGATAGTAGGCTGGTCAGTCAGCCTTGCCCCTTAAGACCTATTATGCTATATTAGGCAAATGGCAGGGTGGCACTTCTAGTTGCAACCAAGATCTCACAAACAAAATCAACCATATATCTTCCCTTATGATGGCATTGAGGCAGAAATCTGGCAGGCAGATTTCACAGAAGGCTACCCTGCCCCATCTTCAACCAGCAATGTTGTAAGCAGGATCACCACACTTGTCTACTACCATATCTTAGAAAAATGGTATCTTACACACACATCTGGCGTTAACCAATAGCAACTCAGGCAGTAGTCTCAGCACAATGTTACCAAGGCCTAAGATTGAAGTTGTTGAGCCAGAATGTGGAGGATTGCACCAGATAGTAGACCGTCCTTTCCCTATAATGTCTTCCATCATACCTCCCATGGCCCAGGACCATGATTTGTTTTCTTGGGACAGTTCACAATTTCTTCTTTAGTAATTCACTTAGGATTCAGCAACATTGAAAAACAAAAAAGAAGGAAAAACATATAATAGAAAGTAAAGGAATATGTGGGTAGTGATGCATATATGCCATATTTTTTTAAGTTAACTGTTAGCAACCTATTACGGAATGAGAAGTCACTGGGAGGGATAAGAAAAGTATAACTTCCATTTCATCTCCCTCATCCAGCTATTATGACTGCTGTCCTAGTTGTGGTAGTAGAGAGAAAAGTATCTTGGTGACAGGAATGATTTTCCACAAACCAACAATTAATGGGCTTTTCAGATGTTTAACTAACAGTTAAATCTGAACAGCAAATCAACTTATTACTTCCACTGTTACCTGATCTTTATATCTTTATATCTTCTGTTTTCCTCAATCCTCCAACAGTGATCCTTTTATCTAGGGGCTGAAGGGATATTAATTTTAGGGATCAGGGATAACAAGTGATGAAACAGGAGAGTAGGACAGATTAATGAGCAAAAGAGAGGGGGGGCTTCTCTTTTGAGAGCAAATTATATATTTTGTGATGTGCATGGAAATAAAATTTTGGCATTGAAATGGTTTTCTGTTTATGAAAAGTTTAAAGAAGACACATAGTAAAATGCATCTCTGTAAAACTGCAGGTACATTATTAATTCATTAATGCTTGCATATTCAAATAATATCTTAATTTGGGTCACTGGTAGCTTTAAGGCAATGCTTGCGTCTAGCTGATATAGAGTGATGTGCATGTGTGGTACACAACACCAAGTGTGCACATATGTCCTTCCCCAGTCTCTCTTATTGCTGCTGCCTAGCAATTGTCATTTCCTACTTCAGCTGTAGAGAAAGGTGGAGAGCAGCTGATGCGATGCAATTTTGGAGGAACCAGCTGTTCCAGTTGTATTGTCAAGGTAATATCAGTTAACTCCATATATGTCTTCCTCGGGCTTGACAATCATTTTCTACCAGCATCCATCTTATATGCAAAATTGAACGAAGGCTTTCTTAGCAGGCCAGACAATAACTCTAGAGTGGGTGAGGCTGATCTCATAGCAGATCCTATTAATACAAGGCTTTATCTGCCTTTAGAATGTTGCAGATTAATCTAGTAGAAAAAAACTCAAGCATTAAGGACTCTCTTGAGATATCTAAGGGTCTGTTTATTGCTGCCTTCTTTTGCTTCGCAAGACAGCCTCTGCCTTACCTTTGCCTGCTGTGCTTAATTTTCCCTGCAAACTCCAGGTAGCCATAGAATGAAACACTAGTTCAGGACAACTTCAAATGATTTCATGGGTTTTATAAAGTCCCACTGCTAAACAAAAGTCACTATACTGTGAAATCCAGTATCTTACGCTGTAATGGAGCAGCTACCCCTATGCAACAAAGAGTTGCTGCTGAGTGTGTTTGACTGCAACTCTTATAATGTGGGCCAGTGGCCATGCTGGCTGAAAATGATGGTGGTTCAACGCATCTGATCAAGGATTATTTTATTTATAGGCTGTGGAAGACTGCATGGGTTCAGTAGTTGGGTTTCCAGCTGGCCCACAAGCATGGGATTTAGCATTAAAACTCCAGAGTATAGCCACAGAGCTTTGAAGTCTGACGTCCACAGTGATATCAGGAAATTGTGGGTTACTATGGTAACAATATTTTTATATATAACAAAGGAACTAATAAAAGTAGCAAGTGAGTGTGCAAGAGCATTAAGAATACAGCTTTGCTTTGAAACAAAACATCACAGCACACTCTGTGCCACACAGCAAGTTACAGAGACCACAGGAAGTGGATGGTGTTTGCTAATAGAAAGGGACAGTGAGAATTTCACCATTGGGAAACAAAGGATACTTCACAAAGAAGAAATATAAAAAACAACCATGTTTATCTCATTGGGAATCCTTTTGAACTGTGCACTCTGTGTGTGAGTGTATGGGTGTTATGTCTGTGTTAGGAAAGAGTACTTCTTCTGTACTGGAATTGTTTGATTGCTACTTGTACAAGAAAGATGCTTTCCTTAAAGCAGAAGAAAGTGTAAGTCTGTGCTTGGCAGCCTCAGCATATCAGAACTAGATGTTAATTTTGCTCTCTCACACTCAAGTGAATTGACTTAAATTCACACAAAACGGAGAGCTCTAGCAAATGGCAGAGGGGCCCAAACTTCAGTGTCAGCCCAAGGCATTTTGCTGTCTGAAGTAGAGCATCAAATGTGTGTATCTCTCTCTTCTTATGTTGTGACAGACTCTAAAACAAGTTGCTTCACTTTTCTGCCAAAATGTATGAAGTTCTGAAGCACCTGAGAATGACCCCATTCCTTTACGAAGTATAAAGGCAAAGGCAAACACACAGCAGTTTTGAAGCAGCTCATCCAATTAGCTCTCGAGCAACGGACTAAATAGCCAGGCATGCAAGTTAACAGGTCATAGTCGTCCCCATAAATGTGAAGATGAGGTACAGTGTTTCTGATTAAGTTATAATAATGATTTGGGGAATGAGCATAAATATATGGGTGGCAATAGAATTGGAATAAATACATATTCATATGTTATGCATAGATTTTATTTATGATTTATTTACAGTGGGATTTTTATCCCACTGTAATTGTGTTATAATTAACTCAAGGTGGTAAACATATCTAATTCTACTTCCTCTTCCTATTTTCCCTACAACAATAACTCTAGTTCAGAACTGAATCCCCTTCAGTTCAGAACTAAAGAAGCTTCTTGGATGAGAAAATGTTTTCAAAGAAAAAAAAAGCACCAAGAAAGTCCGATTGCCTTTTGGAAAAAAGCACCTGTCAGACAACATGGTGGCTTGTACTGAAAGAGAGTGTCAGGCCCAAAGATACCCAGCTGACACTCATGCCAAAGGCAGGACTAGAACTCACAGTCTCCTGGTTTCTAGGCCTGCTCCTTAAGCACTACACCAAATTGGCTTTTTAGCTTATATAATTAACTTATGCAAATTTTAGTTGTTTCTTAACTTTGCAAATGTATTTGTAGTTATCTGAATGTACTTCACATTTTTGCAAAGTAAGGCCACCCCTGCAAGCCTCCTGTGCATCCAGTCTTATGTTGTTTTAAAGCACGCTTCTGATGCAGAATTCAGATGTGAAATTTTGCTTTTGTTTACTGAAGCAGACAGTTTGTACACACACACCTAAACAGGTTTACAGAAAAATACCCTCAAGAGCGTATACTTAGTGTGGAAGATTTGTAAAGGAGATTCATTCTCTTGTGTTTTGGGGGTGTTTTATCAAGAAATGGCAGATGATAAAGGCTACTGGTCTCAAAGGCATAATTCCAATCTTACATCTATAAGGCCCGTTGTTTTCTCCCCCTTGCATTTATCACTTTTTATACCAAGTCCCCCCAGCTCCATTTAGCAGCAACCTGTAGATGAGGTAAGCCAGGAGAAAACACGGGGAAGGAGAGGAGTGAACATTGAGGAGGAAGTAAGCTGCATACTTCTTAATCTATGTGTATTGCAGAGAAGGCTTGGATGCCTCTGCTAGGTTTTGTAAAAATAGTTCTAATCTGTATTGGTAGTATCATATTGTTTATACATTAGGTAATCTAAAACTATCCTGGCTTTTCCAATTATTGTTTAAGTCTAGAATGGATTATGAAATCATTAAAGAATGAAGGAATTCTGAATGGAGGCAGAAGCTAACCACTGGAAAAGGAAGGATGAAAGAAGAGTGAAGGACAGAAAATATATCTTCCCCCATGCTTGCAAGCAGAATAGAAATAGAAACAAGAGTGTATTTCAGTTTTCTAGTTCTCCCTGTAAGGATCTACATCTTTTTTTTATCATAATAGCATTTAGAAGTCTAATAATGGCTTGTTAATTCTGTGTGCTGAATGCATGGCTTGAGTTACAATTGAAGAAGCTTAAATTGGTTTAAATCACAGGATGAGTGCAATTATTTTATACCTGCTTATTTGCCTAAGTTATTTTTGTACTGTCCCTCAATCAAATCCCAAGCAGTGTCAGTATGGAAGAATGGATATCAAGATAAATTCACAGAAACCTAGCTCGAATCGGGCAGCTATCAGGAATCTCGTATGATCTGCAGTTATTTTTTCCATGCACATTCTGGGTTGTCATTAATAGCACAAATGTGTTCATTTCCCAAATTTGGGGATTCAGTCCTGAAATATTTGTACAATATTTGTGTTGTTCTTGGTGAAATGTATGTTTTCTTCTTAAAATTATGTAGTAAATAATTCTTTCCCAACTAGATGTGTAGAGCTGCAATACTCACTACCATTTATTTAGTGGCATTTGAAAAAAAGAAAGATGTGGTATTTCAGATATTATTTAAGACTATCTGCTGCCCGTCTTTGTTTTCTTATTGCCATATCAGCCAAAGAAGTCTGTAGGATAAACAGAGAATTAGGATGTGACAAATGAGTTGATCAAAAGAGATGAGAAAATTCATTGGATACAACCCAGATTTACCTAGTCTCAAAAGGCACACACAGCTAATCCTTTCAGATAAATGGTCTGGATAAATGATATCCAGAGGATATATTCAAGATTATTCTCTGTGGATCTATTAGAAATGCATTAACCTTTACACGTTTTATCATGCCCAACCTAGGTAGTTAAAGAATGATAAAAATGTGGGTGATTTGTGTGTATGTGTGTGTGTGTGATGTAATATGTATACATACCCATTACCTGTGCAGAGTTAGATAGATGCATGAATAAATGTATGTATGTCTTTCTTGAGGACAGCTGAAATTGTATAAAACAGAATATTCATCCTGCATATTTTGTATTTGGAGTAGTAAATAGAGGAAGGCAATTGGTGGAGAGATGCCTTTTAAGCATGCATGTGAAAATGAACTACAAGTGTTAAGGGTCCACCACTACATGCCTACATTTTTTCCCGAATGTTTGCAGATAGAAATATATGCTGCAATTTTGATGCTGCTTAGTGAGTCAAATACATTGAAGGATTGGCTCTGTGCCAGAATAAAGACTGTTATTATAGAATCAGAGGTGATTTTGTGGAAGACATATTGAAGCAGATCTTGTTAAGGTTACACTCCTTTATATCTGCTTGCTGAGTTACTTTTTCCTGGGTAATGTTTTGATTTCACTTTAATTTTTTTCTCTGCCCCTCACACCTTCATCATGATTATGCTATTTCTTCTGTCTTTTTCTACTCCTACATCACGACCTAATTCCCTTTCCTTGAATCAGTTTGCTTTAGAGTTGCTTTCTTTTTACAAGGGCATTATATCTAGTATATTGGATACGAGATGTTAAGTACCAGATGAATTATTACTCCAGTGGCTAATACAAAAAAAAAAAGATTTTTGTTTGTATTTGGGTGGGTGAGTGGGTAGAGGTTGGAAAAGTTCAAGATACAGGGGAAAACATTGCTTTAGTATGATTTGGATTATGGAGATGTAAGCCCAGATATATTCCTTTTGTATAATTTCCATTTCGCATTTTAGAACAAGGAGACAGGAGGAGACAGGAGGGGAATCTATCTGCAGTGTGAGCAAGGAGATCAAATTTATCTTGCATCTAATTTCTGTAACTAGTCTAGTCCAGCCCAAGATAACCATAGAGCCAGACAACATGAGTCATATTGTCAGAAGTTATATTAATTATGTTCTGCGTTTCTCAATTCAGATGCTGTAACAAATTTCGTAGTCTGTGGATGCAATCTGTTAAGTAGAAATGGAATCTGTTTTGGGTGTTGATTTAAAAAAATAATCATATGGGCGAGATCTACTTGCAGCAGTTGGCCAGAACTGTTTTGGTGTTTTTTTTCTTCCAGCCCCTTCTGCTACTTCTTGATTCTTCCCCAATAGCTCAGTTGTTTCTTCTTTGTAACACCCATCCCACTCCAGTTTTCATATACAGAAATATGTACAGATTTGCCGGACAATTGAATTTCATTTTACTCCTGGTGGTGGGATTACAGTTTCAATGACACTGGAGAGCAGCAGACTACTTTAGGGAGTTCAGGATAGAAATGATCATGTCTTCCAAGACAAAAGGAATGATTGGAGTCTGGGGAAAAATTCTTGTTTACATCCCTAATATCAGCCATCATAGGAAACTGTCTCATTCTGTCCTATGGTAGGACTGGCCCCGAACTCAGAAGAGATCTCTTACCATGAAGAATGGAATTTAAGAAAGATAGAAAGTAGGTTCCAAGAATCATGGAAGAGAGCAACTGTCTCTAAATAGAGAAGATCTGATAGGAACTTCTGCAATTTCTGGTTTTATTGTTTCCTAATGACATTTTCCTGTTTGGCAATTATTGACATATTGTTTAGAAAGTATTAAATATTGTATGTGGGGGTAGGGTATTTATCTTTCTGGAGATCTGAGTCATGAGTTTTCAAGATAAGTGTTTTTGTTAGCTAAATGCTGAACAGCAGAAGGCATTATCAAGCCAAGGACATATAGGCCTAGTTAAGACTGACCCACAGTCTTTCCAAGAGGAAATTTAGCAAGTTTTGGTTTTCTTCTTTAAAAGACCTAAGGTAGCCTTTTCTTCATATAGCTATAGACATTACTTATAGATTAATTGGTATGCAGGGTTCTTAGTGTTCTCTGGGTTTGGTTGTTTTCTTGAAGACGTTTCATTACCCAAACATTTGGGCAATGAAAAATCTGCAACAAAACAATCAAGCTCAGAGAGCACTAACCCCTCCCACTCCCCCATTTCATCCCTGAGCTACAGATATTCTCCTCTATGGATTGGTTGGTAGTCTGGCAAAAGTGGAACATTTTAACCTGTCTCTACTCTCTGCAATCCAGCTGATGTACCTCTACTGCTTAATTAAAACCAGACTAGGAATCACAACCATTATGTATGGTAAGAGTTTATAAGAATAAGAGACTCAGGTTAAAGAACAGGTTTAAGTAAGAATTTATCCAAGAAGTAATATTGTAGGACTTGCTGGAACTCAGAGAGTTCCAAGGATACTAGAACTGTACGTAGAAATGGTCATGAGTGGAAGCTGAAAAGAATTATCCTGATCAATATGTAAGTAGGAAAGAATGAAATAAATAACATAAATCAAGGCAGTGCAAGAAATGTGGGAGGAGCAGAAATAATAAATAAATAAATAATTAGGAAAAAAGGGGAAGGCTTCCAATAAACACTTCACTTTCTGAAGTTTTCCCTTTCTAATTACTGTGAAGGCACAAGAACAGGAGTATTGCTTATAAGTTGTAAACCGCCCCGAGTCTTCAGAATGGGGTGGTATATAAATGTAAAAATAAATAAATAAATAAAAAATTAAGACAAGATCTACTTTCTGAACCGGTTTTGTGATATCATGATATTATTAAGCCCAATTGCTTGCAGTATCATACGGCTGCCAACCAGAAACCATTATTGTGTGGGATTGCCAGAATGGAAATAGAAATGGAAGGAAGGCACTGACTATGTCCTGGGTTTGTGAGGTATCACAAGATGAATGAAGTTGGCTATGTGACACTAAACTGTCATGTTAGCAAAGCAATTGCTGATTGATTAGGTTTATATTGCTAGCAAAAATATGTCACTTTAAGAAAAAATAGTGCAAAAGCATTTGCCCAAAGGACAATGAAGAGATGTTTTTTTTTTAAAAAAAAAGTAAAAAAAATAAAACGTGTATATGCAGGAGTCAAAAAACCAATTCCTTTTTCATATCAAAATATTGACCACAGCTTTATATAAAACTTAAATAAGGATCCTACTTATTTCTAGGATAACCACTTTATCCTAAAGAGATATTTTACATAAAAGTAGAAATTAATCTTCAATTCATTAGAACCTGACATACGTTATTACAGTAAACAGTAAAAAAAAAAATTATGCCAAAAGACAGAGCCTGGCTTTTTGCTACTGATCATGTGGCTGACAGAGCACAGCATCCCGCTGTAGATTCCATCGAAGTAGTGTTTCTCGGCCTTGGCAACTGTAAGATGTGTAGACTACAACATCCAGAATTCTCTAGCTAACACGGGCTAGGAAACTCTGGGAGTTGAAGTCCACACATCTTAGAGTTGCCAAAGTTGAGAAACAGTGCATCAGAAGATTGTGGAATAGACATTTGGACCAGCCACCTTCTCACTCCAGGAAATTCAGAGCTACAGCATCCCCACAAACAGTCAAACTGCCTCTGACTGAAATTTTCCAGTAGGAAAAGGCTGCTTCAACATTCCAGATCCATGGATTTGAACCTTTTTCATCTCATAGCACACTGTAAGGTGCTAACATTTCTGTAAAATCAGAAGACATTGGTTGCTGAGTTGGAGAAGTTGTCCTGTGGTGATCTTATGGAGGAGGGGTTCTGTCTCCCCTGTACTTCCCAACCTTTACTTGTGGCTTATAAATGATACACACCTGCAGATCTCTTGTGGCACATAAATGTGCTGTGGCATAATGGCTTAAAATCACTGTTCGAGACTTATCTGGCACCTCTTATCAACATTTTTCATCTGCAAAAAGAAGGAAATGGACAGCTTTTAGTGTCTCTCTTATCATGGTCGGATCACCTCTGATTGCCATGGAATGCCCTAGTACCACTATTCACTACAGGGAGGCTGGACCCATTAGACTGGTTTGCTCCTGGTGACTGCCCTTAGTGTCTGTCTATAAATCATCTGAACTAGCATTGGGCTTTGTAGAGCTTGAGCATGTAGGCAACTTTAGTTTCTGTATCTATGAACTTAGTGGCTGCCCAAGAGTCTACAAGAGCATAAAGTTCCTTCTTTACCTGGAATATAAAATAACAGTAACAACTGTCTAAGCGCAAATGGTGGGATGCTCCCTTCGGGCTTACATCTTAAACTTACAGACTTACTTTCTGAACTCATGAAGTCAATTCCTGGACTTACGACTCCTGCTCAAAGAGCAGGTGGCAGTGGTGTCTAGGAGGGCTTTTTCACAGCTTTAGGTTGTGCGTCAGTTGCACCCATTCCTAGATTGGGGGGGGTTCTGCTCATAGTCACTTACACCCTAATTATCTCCCAATTGGATTATTGTAGTACACTCTAAATGGGACTTCCCTTGAAGAGAATCTGGAAACTTCACCTGGTGCAAAATGCAACGCCATGGTGTACTTCCAGAACAACACAGTTTTACACTGAGGTGCTTTGGTTACTACTTTAATAATAATAACCTTTACTGTCATTGTACATATATACAACAAAATTGATTTTTGCTTCTGCTGGTGCTATCCATGACAAAAGCATAATACAACATGAATAATATAGAAAGTGGTCGTTATACAAGTAATTAGGGAGAAACCAGTCATATGTTACCATGTATGCGTGGAGTGATTGTAGTTGTATTTAGGAGTCTGATAGCCCATGGATAAAAGATGTTTTTAAACTTGTTTGTCTGGCTGGCTATGCTTCTGTGTCTTCTGCCCGATGGTAAAAGTGAGAAAATACACTGATCAGGATGTGAATCGTCCCTAAGTATCTTCCTTACTCTGCTGAAGCAACGAGACCTGCGATGTTGTCCAGTGGTGTTAGGGGGCAACCGATGGTTTGTGCCAAATTAATCATTCGCTGTAGTGCCTTCCTGTCCACAGCTGTTGAACCAGCGTACCATACTGTTATACAGTATGTAAGGATACTTTCTATTGTGGACCGATAGAAAGAGGTCATCAGCTGTTATTCCACCGGACTTTTTCCTCAGGACTCTAAGGAAATGAAGTCTCTGTTGAGCCTTCCTAACCACCAGGATCGTGTTGTTTTTCCAGGCGAGGTCTTGACTTATAAGCACTCCCAAGAATTTAAAAGAGGAAACCCTCTCCACATGGGCCCCCTTGATAGACAGTGGGGCAGGTTCCTGTCTGTGCTTCCAGAAATCCAGCACCATCTCCTTTGTCTTGCTAGTGTTTAAATGTAAGTTGTTTTTTAAACACCACGTGGATAGTTTCTGGACTTCTTCCCTGTATGCTGATTCATCCCATACAGTTATAAGACCCAGCATCGTTGTATCATCTGTGAAGTTTATTATGATATTGGATGGATGCAGTCATACGTATACAGCGAATACAGCTTGCTTCCAGGTCCAATTCAAAGCTTTAAACTTTGAATCTCTTCATGGCATTGTACCAAATTATCCAAGGGGCTGCCTCTCCCCATTTATATCTGCTGGTTTCATCAGGTCTGGCACAGAAGGCATGCTGCAAGTTCTGTCTGCTAGGGATTTGCACCTGGCAGGTTTCAGGAGGCAGGCTTTCTCTGCTATGGTGCTCACCTTATGGAGCATTCTCCCCTCCTGAAGTGAGGCCACCTTCCTGTTAATATTCATGAAGTCCCTCAAGACCTGGTTTTGCCATTAGCCTGGGGCCCGAGGGACTGGTGAAATGTTACAATGGCTCCATCACTGTGGCTGATGTTCACTACCTGCTACGCTGCATGGTTTTTATTTTTTTAATAATAATAATAAATATTATTTGAATTAATTGTTGTGTTGGGGGGGGGGGGGGGG
>JANHFL010007467.1:151003-175128 GCA_032468155.1 Oxyrhabdium leporinum
GAAAGAAAGAAAGAAAGAAAGAAAGAAAGAAAGAAAGAAAGAAAGAAAGAAAGAAAGAAAGAAAGAAAGAATTACATGTTTTCTACCAAGCTTCATCTGCACTCTCTCTTGGCCACATTATTTAGGTGACTAACCATGATAATTGCCAAACAAATCTCATCCCGTTGTACTTGTCTCACGCTCTATATTTTTACCACGACTTGCTCAAGTCACTTCTACAACATTCTCAAAATTCACATACATTTTTGAAGAGCACAAATTAAAGGAGCCAGTCTACTCCGTTGTCCTTCTTCAGTCTCACCATTCACTTCCCTACATTGGCCAACTTCTCAGCTACTGCTGCATCTCTCTAAAGATTAGTTTGGTCTCTACAGCTGTACTAAAGGGGGTCTATGAAACCATGTTCTGAAGAGAACATCAGTCTCTGTCTGCTGAATGGCTTTTTATGTAGTAAAGCTGTAAGGGGGAGTTTTTGTCAGACCATCTGCCTCTAAAAACCTAGAACCAGAAAGACAGCTGGCTGAAGAGGAAGAGTTACATTAAGAGTGGAAATAACTACTGCAGGGTAGTTATTTCCACTCCTAATGTATTATTTTTCCAGTTCCAATATATGTCCTCTGGAATCTCGGTCCATGTGTTACCCTAATCCAGTTTCTGTGTTTTCTTTTTCCTCTTTCCTAACTCTGACTGTATATGTATGTGTGCAAATAAACTTCTTTAACAGCTTAACCAATTCTATTTCCTGTTGAAAAACTGAGGAAAGAGAAGCAAAAATGTTTCCATTTTGGATTCTGATGCTATTGTTTTGAGGCTTAAAACGTCTGACTTCTATTACCATTTATCCAATGGAGTTATGGTTTATGTTTCCACTTCAGAATAATCTACTGCTCTTCATACCTGCCTCATATAAAGTTCTTCTAGATGAATTTTACATATGGGCAGTCACTTGATATGTAGAATCCCAATCCTTTAATAAATTAAGTATTTTCATGAATTCATATTCAGTCATTCTGAAAGATAATGTAATAGAAAAGTTGCTTCACGTCTCCATTTTTTATCAGAGACATAGTACCAATTTTGCTTATGGAGTGCTTGACATCAAGAAGCAATAGAAGTAGCTCATAATGTTATGAATATCAAGGAAACAATCTGATACTGACAGAGAGGCAGCAGTAGCTACTATATAGTAGATTCTAGGTTTTGGCAATGGTGATCTGAGGGAAGCCTCTCAGAGATGCTAAATAACAGTGAGTGGGAATCAGTTTGGTAGTGGAAACTGGTTTTGGGCAATGGTAGGCACTGGACAGAGAGAAGAAATTGGCAAACAGGTGATGACTTGCTAAGTCAGGATAAAAGAAATAGCAGAAGTTCTCTGGTTGAGACTGGCTCTGGAGATATCATTTCAAGATACGGTTTGTTGGCTGGTGGTCTTTGCAAGATATCAGGGAAGCCAAGGACTGAAAAGTTAGTACTACAACAAGCCCAAACTCTGCCTGTCTATTCAAAAGAAGCTTAGTATCCTTGAACCTATGATAAGAGTTGCCAGTGATTTTTCCAATGTGAATTTATGAGGGCCTGGATGTTGATACAGCATTCTTTACAACAAGATAGATTTGGCAAGCAAAGCAGTTGATGCTCACAAATCTAGTCTTGCATACTGCTTTTTACATGACCATTTAAAAATATGGTTAAGCTGCTAGCCAACCAGCTACCTGTCTGCTATCTAATTCATGCCATTCTGATTTCCATTGCCATGAAATACAGATTCATAAAAGAGAGTCCTTTATATCCTTTTTGCCTTCATATTCCTTCCCTCCCCCTTTACCCACCAATCTCAACATTGTTGGCGTCAAGTCCTATCCACTGCACCATGATGGCCTGCATTCAGTTCTGGGTGTTCCCAATATCCAATGGGGAATAGGTCATCTATGACCCTGCTTCCTATATGACCCAGCAATTTCCCCTTCCCTGCTTAGCAGTGAAGAATTGGAGGTAGGTTGGTTCATTGGGGATGGATGTGGGCGAATCCTTGAACCAATGTCAGAATGCCATGAAATCCACTACTATGAATATAGAAAACCTTAAAATGCTGAAAGCTTAATCATGAGGATAGGTTAAAATATTTCAAACTGGTATCTGGTAAACTCGTACTATCCTTATGACATGCCAGGTCATTTATCATAATTTGTTGAGTTTTGAGAAATAATGGCATGTACTTTCTCTATTTTGTGATTCAGAACCTTATCTTTGCTGCTAGATTTTCTAGCCTCTGTGAAACCTGTCTGATGATGTCTTTTCAGATGCCTCATTGGGCTGCTAGTTCTGGAATGTCTCTAGCGCTTCTGTTTTTTTGCAGCGCATCAGTGCACATAAATAGCATAAATGAGATATATTAACAGTTCTAATGGCCCCAGGTGATGCTGCCACTTTCCCTGCCCAACCTCTGTGTAGAAATGTTGTTTACAATTAAACTTTACACTGCCTTCATGGCTTTTGCGAAAGATGGCACTGATGACTTTGCTGTTTGTCTGAAGGAAGTACTGAGGTTTGTCAAAACGTCTCTTATAACCACCTCTCTTCCACCTTAGCCATAGATTTATTAGCTTTACTTTGGTCTTGAATTGGTAGCAGCGCTAGCCCTACTGCAGTTATCTTTTTCTTTCTCTTCTTCTTCTTCTTTTTGCTCAGAATACTCCATCTTTTGACTACCAGTATCAAATATTTAGTATTTAATGTTAGGGTAAGAAAAAATGTCATATTTTTTTTCACATGACCATAAGCAGACCCCTATCTAAAGCCTCTATTCACCTCATTGAAGACATTAGTACTGTGATGAATGATTGACAGGTACAAGGTCAAGACAGCTAAGCCAGGCCAGAACATGATGCGAAATAAAGCTGCCTTATTTACTAAAAAATTCATTCAGCACCTATCAGCAGGGATGGAAGGACATTGTTTACAAAAACAAAGAAAAAAATAGATACCATAACAATTGAGTAATATTTACAATAGTTACATACAGAGCAAAAACTTGAAGTTGATGTTATCCTGAATAATATCAGAATACTTGGGGTTATTAAGTAAAGTGCTACTTGTGAAATCAAATTATCATTTTTAAAAGCAGTATGCAGGATTGGAATATGTTGTGAAAGGAAGGATAGAAGAGAAAGGATTAAAAGAATGAAAAGATGGAGCAAACTGCCTGAAAGAAAATCAAGTAAAAATGCAAGTGAAAATTGTTGGTTATCTGAAAGAAACTTACTTTCACATATAGAGAATCTAGGCAATTTGGAGAGAGAGAGAAAAAATATTTACAGGTCTCCATCCCACTTCCAGTAAGTTAAAATCATCCTAGATCACCCTGTTCTGTGCTTGAATTTAGGATTTATTGTTCACATCAAGTCAGAGCATAACTCCAATAAATATTATTTTTTCGATCAAAACCCATGGACCATATGAAAATATATTTAAATATAATGTGAAATTTCCTGTGTATTTGTTTCTTTAAGAATACAATGTAATGGGCTTATACATGAATAGCTTAGTGATAACGTTTACATTATAAATCCAAATAAAGAAATTTATCTAACTCATATATTTTGATGTTACAAATAGTCCCACAGCCAGACTGATTTTAATGGCATGAGAAATTTAAGGGCTTTAAATTATCAGGTTTATGTAGCTACTTTAACTTTTACATGCCAATGAATAAATATTTATGTTCTCTTCACCTGCCCACATTCTTTTGCTCACACAAGAAAACCGCAACATTTGTTACAGTAAATAAAGCATTCATTAATCTGAATGCAAAGAGATCTAATTGGTACACAGCTGGGTAAGCTCTGATGGCTTAAGAAAAGGTCACCAAAGACTAAATTGTTATATTTTTCGTAAATAACCTAAGGCCACCTAGTTCTGCATTACTGAGTACCTGCACATTTAAAAGAATTTGACTCCTTTCCAGTCTATTTAGACTATGACTACCTGAAGCTCCAGCTAGCATTGCTGGCTTAGAATTCTGACTTTTGTAGTATCAACACATCCAGAGGACAGCAAATTCCAGGCAGGCCCTTTAAGTCATACCTTGTTCATAGGTTTGTTTTCTTATTGCTTATGCATCCATTTCAAACTGATGAAAGTTACATTGAAAGAGCTGTGGTGGCACAGTGGTTAGAATGCAGAACTGCAGGCTAACTCTGCTGACTGCCGGCTACCAGCAGTTCAGCAGTTCGAATCTTACCAGCGCAAGGTTGACTCAGCCTTCTAGGCTTCCGAGGTAGGTAAAATGAGGATCCAAATTGTTGGGGCAAATATGCTGACTCTGTAAACCACTTAGAGAGGGTTGTAAAGCACTGTGAAGCGGTGTATCAGTCTAAGTGCTATTGCTATTGCTATTATAAGATATCATGCAGATATTATTGAGTACTCTTTCTTGGAAAGGCTACATGGCTTTGCTTTGTAACTGGCTTTAAAGGGGAAAACTGAACTGCCTGAACTTGCACGACTGTTACACATGTAAACAGGGAGCTCCTCTGACATTTAGAAAAGTTCTCTCTTTCAATATTAATTAGCTCACATTTAGTCAGAAAAGCAGGCATGTTATTTTACCACATAAATCTCATTTCGTTTCTGGGAACCACTTTTTACCTATAAAGCATGTTATGAGAAATTCTGTAATCTCAAACAAAGGGACAAAAAAAATAATCCAAATCTGCTTCTCTCTCGGTCCTTTTTTTTTTTTTAACCCATAACTCTATTAGACTGTAATCTAAAGTCCAAATTTTATAGGAATACGGGTAGTCCTCGATTTATGACCACAATTAAGCCTAAAATTTCCAGTGCTAAGCAAGGCAGTTGTTAAGGGAGTTTTGTTCCATTTTATGACCTTTTTGCCACAGTTGTTAAACAAAGCACTGCTACTTAACTGCTTGTTAAATGAACCATGCAGACGTTAAGTGAATCTGGCTTCCCACATTAACTTTCCTTGTCAGAGGCCAGCTGGGAAGGTTACAAATGTTGATCACATGACCCCGGGACAGTGCAACTCTCATAAATGGATGCCAGTTGCCAAGCATCTGAATTTTGATCAGGTGACCATGGGGATGCTGCAACAGTCATAAGTATGAAGACCAGTCATAAGTCACTTTTCTATAATAGTACGTGGCCTCACGGCAGCATGTTGTTTCATATTCAAGAAAGCAAGGGCATACAAGCATGTTACGTCTAAATATGTGCAAGGCAACAGGGACAGCTTTTTAAAAAAATAGAAGTTATGTCCATCTGCTTAATCAAATGAAAATATTATAATGAATTATTTCTTTTCAGTGTTCCACCCCCATTAGCTTCAATGAGGAGGAAATCCCTCCCAAAACCTGCTGACTTTATAGACAAGAAGCCTCAAACTCTGTTTCAGAGAAAGAATAGTGTCAGCAATTCCAAATCCATCTCAGGTAAATGTCCTGGCACTGTCCCCTTTCATTTTTTCCCCCCAAATCTGCATCGCAGGTAAAAGTATCTTGCTAGCAGCTTCCATTCGTCCCTCATCCGGTAGCAATAGAGTTAGGATTGCACTGTTGAAGCATATTGATTAGTCAATTAAAATTCATACGATTCCTTGATTAAGATTGCAGGTGACAGTCCTTTTAAAAAGAAAATGAGGGGTCGTGCTTTGAGAAGTGATAGTATGGCATGATGAATTAGCCAAGAAAGAGATACATTATCCTTCTGAAGCAACCTTTCTTAGGGATAGATGGATCTATCTGTTATCTGTCTGTGACAACTTCCTACGTGCTCATTCTTTTTTCATTACCTGTTTCTGTTTCCACATTAATTTGCAGACTAAGAAAGCAAGTATGAAAATTCACACTGAAATATGTATTTTGAACACGTTTACACAAAATGCACATTTCTGATGCTGCAGAAGTGTGCATTATTACTTAGAATTGCCTGGGCATTATTTCTTGGTAAGTGTATTCAAGGACTGTGGCATAAATATATTGTCGCATTTTTAAATGTTGACACATTTTAAATGCATTTATTTGGTTACTGATTTATGCATTTATATTCCCTTGTAAGAGTTCAAAATGGTCTACATGAGGAATAATTTTATTCCCCCAACAATTCTGCAGGAAAAGTGTGAGTGAGAGGGAGAAGGTGTTTCAGGCCCTAATTCACTCAGTGAACCTGGGTCTGTGTTTGACAAGTTTACATTTTATACACATCCTTTTGTACATAAAATACAGAGAAGCATGGAATCAAAAGGATAACTGTTTTCTGATCTAGACAGTGCAGGGAATTTGAGTAGTTCAGAATTCTCAGAGAACCTATTCTTCAAATATTCCTAACTTTTCTCAGTGGGGCAGTGGGAAGTAGTCTTTCAGAATTTGCTACTTATGTGTATATTAATGTTCAGTTCATCTATGATTGCTTAATTTAAATAATTTCAAATAAATGAAAGAAGATTTACCTACCCACAGATGAAGTAGGAAATGGAGGAAAATCAGACAGTCTTGCTCATTCTGATGGATTCCAAGCACAGAACTACAATCCATGGAGCTTCTGGCTTTTGGTAATTTCAAGACAGCTCCAGCAAGAATTGATCTTAAAAGAGCACAATTTAAAAATGGGGAAAAATACAATCAACATTTTGAATGGCCTATGCAGATTTGACTAAACGCAGCCAAGTAACAGTCAGTCAACCCTAATTTAAATAGTCTTAGTTCTCAGGACACATTTATTATTGTTGTTGCTAGTCAGAGAGTGTTTTTATTCACCCATTAAATCCTTGTCAAGGACCTGGGCTGTGCAGATGTTGGTGTTTGACAGTGTTAAAGGAATTGTCACAAGATGTAAGCTTTTCCAAGAAGAACTGCCTTTGCAATTGATTTTGTCAATGCCGATGGTGTTCAAGTGGTGCTCCGGATGTTGTTATTATTTTGTCAATTGAATAAAAATCAAATAACAATAAATAAATAACTAATATATAAAGTTTTGAGGAAAGAAAAAAGCATGCAAAGCATGCCTTCATAAATGCACATACATACCTAAATTTCTACATAAATATTTCAATAAATTGACATGTTTCCTTTGGACCATTCACAGCTAATATACACTGATAAGTAATTCGTTTGAAAGTTGTTAATAACATCATCTCTGTAGTCCATTGAGTATTTGGAGCCATATATTTATCCTACCAGTGCTGAAGTGTAAGTCTTTTAGCTGTAAGTGGAATATAGAAAATCTGCTTGGCTGTCAATTTCCATGTTCAGGCGAGAATATTAAACCTTAACTCAAAGATGACTTAAGACATGTCATGGCTGTCTTCCAAAAAGGAACAGAATACTATACAAACTGTAGTTTAAATAAAGCATGAATTTTGTTGCATCTCTAGCAACATGACAATTAATGGTAAAGATTGGAAATTTATCATTTCTATGCTTGATGATGAATTATTGATCCATTGGACCTAGAAGTTTTCACTGCTTATTCCATAAGGCAAAGTATATTTTAGTAGAAACATAAAGAAGGAAATAGCTGTAATTGTGCCTCGTATAGCTGGTATCATTCTGAAAGCCCCCTGCTGCTGTGCTAGAAAATTTCTGAAAAGAAAAAAATAGTCATTCCTGTGGTAGACTATTTGGGAGTCTTCCTTGTACATCATCAAAATCATGACCACCCCTGGGGACCCCCTGGCTAAAGGTTACCTTATAATGGTTTTGGGATTGCTGAAGTTTTGTCATAAGCTTTTTCTGAACATAAATGACAACCATTTAATATAGTTTCAAGTGATGCCTCACTTGAATGTAATAAAGTGGACTTTTCTGGAAGTATATTAATTTTTCCACCTTGAACTAAGCTCAGTTATTTTTTTTCCTCAACTATTCTGTTATCAATCAGGATTCCTGCCTTGCACTGGTCATTGTCTGTCAACAGCAAAATGGTTTATAGTTTCCCAGATGCATGACTGTATGTTTCGTTTACTGTTATCTGAACAATGTCAAATCATGCATTCTCAGATTTAATAATTTTTCCTAATATCTTCTTCTTCCTTCTCTCATATAATGTCAAGTTCTTTATCCCATTCTTTAGCCAAGAACGGTCCCAGAATAATTTACAGAATCAAAACTGAGATAATCCCTCTTTTCAGCACAGTCTAAAAGATGTTCAACAGTGTTTTAACAATTTTCCCAAAGTAGCCTTGTGGAACTACAGTAGGTTATCTCTGCCTCATCTAAAGGTTTGTGTTTCAAAATAGCTATCTTATTGTTTGCCATATTAACATTAGTCATTGCTTCTAATGCACGTAATGATGGGTTTGGTAATGATGGGAAATATAGATATTGACTCCTCTCCATCAGATATAATATCCTACCTAGGCCTGAGGAGTTTAATGAATATAATTGATTTGTAATAAATGTACAGTATATTCATGGAATTATACATGTGAAGCTGTCAATTCCAACACCTTACAAACCAGAGTCACTTCATAAGCCTCCTAGAGTTACTCTATAGAGGAGATGGGTGGCATAAAAACTTAATAAATCAACCAATAAATAAAGCAGGACTGTCAGTCCACTGATTCAGGTTATATGAGAGGCAGCCATAGATTTGTACCTGAGTCCTGTTGCCTTTTGATGCCTTTTGTTCCCTCAAACCAAGTAGAAAAGAAATCATTTCTGACTTTACACAGTTCTTTTTGGAACAGATGAGAGCGCATCTTTTTTTTAACAGCTGTTCCCATAACAGAGCAAAGTGCTGTCAGATGGGGAAACCACATCTCAGGATCATGTCACAGATCCTTCTACTGACGCAAGAGCTCTGTTTGTGTAAAAAGGAATGTTTGCCACATGGAAAACTAAGCAGAATATGTGATTTATGTTGTATATGCCCTGTCAAACAGTTCAAAGTCTATCCATCTTGGAGAATCACATATCCCACATTCTTCTTTAGATGAATTGGAACCTTGCCAACTAAACATGATGGGATCAAATGATATCACCATTACTAGTCAGGAATGTAACTTGACTCAAATTTAATCCATTTTTAAATAAGTTGGCCACTGTTGCCTTGCTGCAATCAAGACCATAGTGTGCTAAAGACAAAGCCTGTAGTTCTTACAGATTTGCTCCAGAAAGCTCTGGTAAGTAAGCTAAATTAGGCAGTAAGTTGTAAGAAATAAAAGACAGCTGTATATGTGTTTCCAGATTCAATCAAGAAGAAATTGCTTTACAACTCCATATTTTGAGGTCTTGAGCCTGAATAAAATACATCAAGATATTCATACTAGAGCAAAATGTATTGGGATTCTTTCCAAGCTTTTCATATTTGATTATCCTGGATGCTTTAAAAGATACAGAGGAAAAACTTTCTATATTACTAGGTTAGGGCTGGGAGATCCAGATTCGGGTCATAGAAACTCTGGACAATTTAGGCTCAAGTCACTCAAGTCTAATTTGCCTTGCAGGTAAGTAATTTATAGTTAAAATGCTCAGAGTAGGACTGAACACAGGAATGAAATCTGAGCTTATACTCCAAAACTAAAATATGCTCATATAGGATGTAATAAAAAATAAATGTGTTCATACCAGCAGATGGGATTTCTATTATTCATATCCTTATCTCCAGGTTTGCAACATATTGTTCTATGACTCTGTTTTATCTGTTATGTTTTCATGATGCAAAGATACTCCGAGTATGTATAAATGAGACCCTGAAATATTCCAATCTTTTTCCTCCAAATTTGTCAGTTTAGCATTCCTAAAATAACTGGCTTCCAGTAGATGTTGCTAATAGAAGTTGGCATGATGGAAATGAATAAAATCTCTTGCCCAATTAGTTCAAATTCTCCAGCTCATCAATTTAACTGACATGTAGTTTTCAGATCTGCTACACAACCAACACTCCTTGTACACCATAGTATTCCTCAGGGTATCATGCTCCATGGCTATGTAGCTAGCACATTCCTCAAGTCCCTTTACGTGCATCTCCACAGGTTTCATGTACTAGCTGCTAGTAAAATCACCTCACCAACTTGCTCTGATGGAAACTCCGTGGAAAATTTAAGGATCATTTACCAAGTCCTTCATGGATTGATTCTTGCCCAGTGTCCCTGCTTACAATTCCATTTTTCAGGTTCAGCATATATGAACATTTGGCACCATTCATAACATATTCAAGTTGATCACTTAATCTATTATCCCTAATGACATAAAGTTGGAACACTGGCCAATTTTCTTAATCATTTTGTACTTGAAGAAAGGGATTAGGCTTGCCTCATCTCTGCTTTTATTTCACCTGCCTGTTACTTGGTCAGGATGCAGTTTGAAATAACAAATTCAGTGTGACACAAATCAGCAGCAAAGAGGCTGAGCAAAGCAACCGGTTTTGCATCCTGTTCTGTGTGGATGCTGTTTAACATTTTAACATCTTTAAATCCTGCATTGAGGCTGCCTGTGGCTGCCACACAGCTCAGTCCTCTTTAGAGAATTTGTAGAATAAAATAAGGGAGTTGCATACGATGGCTAAAGGAGGTAGACAAAGGAAGGTGCCTTAGTATGTGTTGGTGTATGACTTTCAGATGTGGTACATCTTAATTGCAGCTCCAGGTTTTGAGTATTACAGCTCTGTTTCTCATTTTATAATATTTTTGTCTCATGATGTAAATTTTTTTGGGTGCCTTCGAGTCAGTGTGGACTCCTGGCAACAAGATTTTGAAAGCAGTTTGCCAATGTCTAGTGCTGATAGAGAGTGACTGGCCCAATGTCACACACACACCCAACCACTACACCAAAAACATTATTCAGGAGATTAAAATAATTTAAACTATTATTAAATTAATATCCCATTTTTATTCTCAGAGCTGAAAGGAGCACACATGACAGATGTTGTTGTTTTCTTTTTCATTTTTTCCTTATAAGGACAATACCTTAGAGGTTTTATCTGAGATAGTCCCAAAACACCCGCTGAATTCCATGGATGAATTAAAGCTTAAATTCAGATATCCCCTGTCCTAATGTAACATTATTTTCCTATTGTGAGATTTCGGTGCATTATTTTCAGCTAGCAATCATTTTTTTAAATTCCAAAGAACTCTTATTAGCAACATCAACGATGGCTTAATAGTGATACTCAAAGAGGCCTTCGTGGTACAGACCAAATAACTCCATCATATTAAAATGGACTTAAATGTGTCAAGACAGACATGTTGCAGAATGGTTTTTCCTGGAACTGGGTAAATATACCACAGTTGTTCCAAACTTCAGATCTTTAGTGAACAGTATCAACAACACAGCATCCTGCTGTCTTCTAATGACAGTAATTTACCTAAATTATAAATGGACTTCCTATCAATTTCTAATGAATAAAGTCATGGAAATCTAGGAGCAGAGTTAATCAGAAAACCAATGATAGCCTATTGCTATCATTACAGCAATTGACAGCATCTACCCAACCTTGAGTGATCTTAAATAATGCTAAAGAGGTTGCAGCCAGTTGGGATAAACCAGGCTGTAGGAAATTAAAAACATATCCCAGAAGAAGACAGTGGCACACCACTTCCACATTGTTTCTAAGAAAACTATACAGACATTGAATTTAATCTGAGGTAATCTTTATTTATCTACATTAGGGTGTTAGTGGGAAAAATAATCATGTTCCAGTGCTGCCTACTCATAATTTGCCAATCATTGCCCTCAAGTGGAAAACTCAAGCACATGTGTCCACTGTTCATATTCTAACCACTTCAGTTATAGCATGCTTATTTGGGAATCTTTGCCTGTCTCATAATAAAGAATGTTTATGGGTAATACTACTCCATTTATTGATATAACAAAAGTTATATGGGATGATAGGACTGACTTTTTAATAGACCTGAAATTTGAGAATTATGGATGTGGAATATGAGAATTACAGAATATGATACTTAGCTAGAAAGTCATGAACAATAATGCATTTCATACATCCAGATTAATACACATAATAAAACATCAACCCAATGTGCTGAGTGATAGAATCCAAATGTGCTACAGAGTTCAATTTTATCTTCCCACCTCCCTTCTTTACTTTCTCTTTTACTACTTCTGATGTTGTGGGATCCCATCTCCCTGATGCATAAAATGTAATACTTTAATAACCCTCATAGATTGATCACAGAAGAAATACTTGGCTGAATGAAATTCACTTATAAAGGTGACTGAAACTGGAAAGTGAAAGGGTTATATCCTAGATCTTAACCAAATCAGGATGACAGGAAAGATTTGGTCTATATTTATTCCTGTTACAGGAAAGTAGAAGAGGACAATGCCCTATTTTTTTCTGGTTAGGAAAAAATATGGTTATAAAAATCAATTCATCCACAAATGTCCCAGGGAAATATTTACGGACTGTCTGCAGACAAATCGCTGCTTTTCAGACATTAAATGCATTCCTAAGGCAGATCTTTTTTACATTGCTTCTTGCTGTTTTTAATGCTGTATGCCGCCCCAAGTCTACACGGAGTTGGGCATTCTTGTACATGACAAATAAATATACAAATAAATAAAATATGTAATTCTGTACTGTTTGCAAATTGCTTGGTGTTGTTTCCCTGCTGAGAAATATTTTTAGTATCCTGATCTGTCTCTAATGGAATCATGACTAGTACAAAATCACTGAAATAAGCTGTTTTAGAACAGAGAAGTAAAAAAACCCGAAATATCATCTCAAAAGGCATGAGTATTCACTTTTTAAAATTTACAAACAAACCACGAGTCGATCAATCTTTCCAAACATGAAACAATGCTTTCATCCTACATTTTTACAAAGCCTGCCATTTTGCTAGGTCTGAATTGGTTCACAAATTTTGACAAGTTTAACCAGGAATTAAATAATACTAAGCTAAGCATAAAAACATAGAATAAAACCAAAAAACCAAAAAGCAAGCATAAGAATTTATGGGATTAATCCTACATCGTACAAATACAGTAGAAAGTATCATCTAGATACTTTCATCTGTTCATCTTTACTGTCCAATATATGTGAGCAACTATTCTTCACACCAAGTCTGATCAACCTGTCTGTGTGCTTCACTTACTCCTAGCTTGTAGGAAACTCAACAATTTAAATTTCTAAGTAAGTACCAATGAGATCAGACAGAGGTCTTTGCCAATCTCTGAGATTAATGTTCAGCTATTTTCAGAAATAAAGTAAAGGAAAGCATCTCTCTCGGCAAACTGTAGATGCATTCCCTGTAAAACTGACAATTCAGAGGAAAGAGCGCCTTCACCAAACCAAGCTGTTCTGCAGAAGGCTTATTTCTACTTGCCATTATAAGAAAGACCATCAGAAATGCTCCAAAGAAGCACAATTGGGCAAAATTTTATAAGTCTTTGAGCCTAATTAAGTAGATTCATTCAATTAAGCAATCAATTTATACAGTTTCCTATCTCAAATTCATAATGTTTGGCAGCTAAACACAATTTAAAATGACATAAAGCACATAACAGTAAAAAATAAAAATAACAAATCAACACACACATAATCAGCTTAATCATTGGTGCATTTGGGGGCAGGGATTGGGGTCTGATTTGGGGGAGCTAGGATAATTAAAAAAGCAAAGCCTTGCAAACTAAATGGATGTCGGTTTTACTGCTATATACACACAGTTTATAACCATTACATTTTTTACCACATCTTTAAGTTACTCTGAGATTTAATGAGAGATTGCGAGAGCAAATATTATTTTGCAACTATCAAGCAAAGGCAAAACACTTGGCAGAATGTTACACACACACACACACCAGGATGTTATCAGGAGTGGATGCTCATATTGAACTGAGGAATTTGAATTTGTACTTTATACATTCTCTCCAAATACCAGAAAAAACATGGCCCTCTACAGCAAACTAAGATTTCTTCAAAATGACAACATTTGTCTCATGACATAATGAGGCAAGCTCTGACTCCTACATACTTGCCAGAAGGGTTATAGGGGGGGGGGCATTTGCCTCCTGACACATGTTTTACCACTGCCCCCTCTTGCAGCCTTGCAGAACAATATAGTATTGTCCCCCTCATCACACAAGTTTAAACAATGTTTTCCCACCGCATTCAAATTTAAAGAGAGGAACAAATAACTTGGAAAAATTATCCATGAAATATGTAAGTAGAAAAAATTGGATGGTCAATATATCTGAATTTCTTCTGTTCTTTCTAACAATTTCTCAACAGATTCATCAATGATAGGTAGGACCTACTACTGTGGACTGTAGTCTGTAACTTACTAAATCTGTAAGTTGCTAGGGAGAATCCACCTTCACCCTTTCCTGCTTAGCAAAGACTCCAAGCTTCACTGACAGCTTTGATGTCTTCTTTTCTCTCCCCCCCCCCTCCCCCGGCTCCAAAGCTACCAAAAATCTTACAGGAAAAGTTCCTTCTTGGCTTCTTTTCCTGAGATTTAATTAAAGCACAGGAAGTCAAGGATGCTTCAGAGTGCTGGAAAAATGATTGCAAGATGAAAAATGGACCAGTCACATAATACTCAGCGATCCCTTCATACATTGACATATGTCAATTACTGGAGAACTGCACTTTCTACACTGGCAATACCTTACGTTTGGTGGAGTGAGGTGATTTCAGGAAGAATAAGTTGCTCTTTCTGAAGAAATGTTGAAAGAATCTTTTTTCTGCACAATAGTTTCAGTACTCAAGCACTAACTAACAGAAGAGTTGATATCCTGATATTCTTAGGATGGTAGAAATCAGTGAACTGTTGCAAATACTATTGCTCAGTATAGGCCAAATATATTTGCAGATTATGTTAAGCATCGGTCACTGCTTATTGCTCAGAAATAGAATAACTTAGTTACAACCATTTATCCTCTTGCTTCCAGTTTTATCTATTCTCTCTATTTTGTGTTGCTTCTAGTTTTATTTATTATCCTTACTGTAGAAAATTCTCATTGCTCCAGTCTGACACATTTACTTTAGCCCAACATTTAGTAATTGGCCATATTAAAAATATAAGACAGAGAAGAATAAGATTTTTAAAAACAATGTATTACACATCAAACATACATCCAAGAAGAACCTGAAATCAAATGCATATCAATCAGATTCAGAACTGACAATGTTTTTATTAACATGGTAAAGTTGGGAACAACACAATATCTATCATCTCTTGCTGGCTTTGAGAATAGTCAAGGCACTTATTTGATATGCATTTTCTGGCTATAAGCCAGATATATTTCAAACATTTGATGCAGTAATTTCTACTTTGCAAAAGCTTATAGATAGAATGGATTGCTTATTCTTTTAAAATGCTACAAACGTCCTCTTTTTTAGGGGAAATATGCCCTCTTCCATCAAACTACAGCATATGGCTTTGCTCACTGCCTTGAGTAAGATACAGCTGTTCACTATGCTGCCATCCTTTATAGCCCAAGTTTCTCTAGCAAAAGTACATTGTTAGAAGTAAAATAATTAATGCACCATTCTAAGATTGAGGCATCATTTAGAAAGAGGGGAGCGGAGGGAGAGATCTGTATAAGGCTGTAACAATGCCATGTAGTCATATACAGACCATACAGGTAGTTCTTGACTTGTTTAGTGACCATTCAAAGTTACAACGGCACAGAAAAAAGTGACTTATGGCCATTTTTTACACTTATGACCGTTGCAATATGCCCCATGGTCACATGATCAAAATTCAGGTGCTTGGCAACTGACCCATATGTATAACTGTTGCAGTGTCCTGGGTTCATGTGATCCCCTTTGTGATTTTCTGACAAGCAAAATCAATGGGGGTGCCAGATTCACTTAACTACCGTGTTACTAATTTAACAACTGTGGCAAGAAAGTTCATAAAGTGGGACAAAACTCACTTAACAAATGTCTCACGTAGGAACAGAAATTTTTTGGGTCAATTGTGGTCGTAAATCAAGGACTACCTGTACACCATAATTCTATTCCAAACATATATTGTAATGTCGTGAATCATGAAAGACACGTTTTTGTTTGGTACTACATTTCTATATACATTCTACATACAGTCAAACTTCAGTCATGTTAGAATTCAACGAATTCTG
Source organism: Oxyrhabdium leporinum (assembly GCA_032468155.1). Taxonomy (NCBI): domain Eukaryota; kingdom Metazoa; phylum Chordata; class Lepidosauria; order Squamata; family Cyclocoridae; genus Oxyrhabdium; species Oxyrhabdium leporinum. The sequence goes on from JANHFL010007467.1 coordinate 167,065, forward strand.
AATATCATGGACCAAATTCTGCTGCAATTTATGTTATTTGCATGATGATACTATGCAAATTATACAAAATACACCATTTATTGAATTTATTGTTTGCATAACAATGTCACCATAAAATAAGACAAATAACATAACTTGTGATAACATCATAATTCATTCTTTTCTTTAATCAACCTAGTTAATCAATTAAAACAAGGGTTAACAGAGTCAATTTGATATAGTGGCCAAGATGCTAAGCTAGAAACCAGGAAACTTATTTCTACTGATCCCTTAGCATGCAAGCCATCTAGGTGGCTGGTCCAGTGACTGTCTGTCAGGCTAACCTACCCCACAAGCTTGGTGTTGCAAAGAAAATAAGAGGATAGAGCATTATATTTGAAAATCACCTTAAACTGATAGAAAGATGGGATAAAAATCTAATAAATCCTTCATACCTATGCAGATACATAATGCCCATCATTGCTATTTCTTTTTGAGATAAATAATATTACGTGAAGTATTAAAAAGAAATAAAGATAAGAAAAAGAAAGTTGAATCTACTTTATACTAGAACCATTCAATATGCTTTATCATATCTTTCTATCCTTTAAACAGCCTTACTTCTAAATCAAGACTGTCAAACTTGTGGCCTGCGGACCGGATGTGTCACACGCTGGCCACACCCGCGCCCTGTTTAGCAAAGGGGGAAAAAGTCACAATAGTCACGCGATACTGTCGTGCCGATGCGAGTTTGACACTCCTAACTCATCTACACACAGCTTCATTCATTGCGGTTTTTCTTTAAATTATCACCATTTTGTTTTTAGAGATCTCATCAGCTACATCAACTCACTCTAGACTAATTTAATCTTCCTTCATATACTTGATTTGCAATTCCATCCTCATTCATTCTCCCTATGTGACCTAACCGCGTGAACATACTTTTTTTCTACAATAGTAGAAAAATTTTTGTATTTGGTCCCCAGTCACTCACCCTACTTAATATACTGTACACACACCCTTGTTCAGTAACCCATTCACACTGTATTTAACATACAGCGTGTCTCTAATTTCTTCAGACATTTTTCCATTATTAATAAACATTCTTCCAAAGTACCTATGGCACCGCTTTAATTTTTCACTCTTGCAATCAGTCATTCCACTTTCTCTATCAAACCCAACTTGAACTGTGACACATTCATTTTCAGATCCGTATTCTATTTGATATATGTGCAATGTGCAAATGACTGAGATTGTCATCTGACAACATGGCATTATGTGCATACAAATGTACGCACAATCATGTCACCAACCAACGCATCTCTAGTTACACAAGAAGTATTCTATACATATTGATCCACAGATAATTAAACAGCCAAGAGGGCATCACACATCCTTATCTTACTCTTTGCTCAATATTGAATCATTTTGTTAAGCCTTCCATGTTTTCTTATTCTCCTTTAGCTTAATCATGCATTGCTCTTACTGTATTCAGCAGCCAATCTTCAGCTGTATATGTATACAAAACACTCCACAACAGAAGCAAATTCACTTTTTCGTAAACATTCACCAAATCAGAAAATACATATCTTAGTGAACTGCTCAGGAGCAAAAACCTGGTTTATACATCCCTGCCCATCAACAGTTCCCAAATTTTGGTGATTACCACCACTTGTATCCTTTCAGTCAAAATTCCACCGAACACTTTCCCCAGCACACTTACCAAATTAACAAATCTGTGATTTTTGCATTCACTTGTTTTCATTCTTTAAAATTCAATAAATAAATAAATTCTTGTTGCCTTACTCTTTGTATAGAGAAACAAAAACAGCATTTTTCAACACCAAGTAGAAATGCAGGCTTCACATGCTTCTTAAACCAGTTGTCCAGGTTCAAGATCCAAGCACCATGCAATGTGGTTAGCTCCTGTTACTTGCCCCAGCTCTTGCCCAATTACCAGTTTGAAAGCATGAAAATAAGAGTAGATAAATAGGAACCACTTTCATGGGAAGGTAACAGCATTCTTTGGTATACAGCCATGCTGGCCTTATGAGCATGGAAGTGTCTTTGGACAACACTGGTTCCCTCAGCTGAGAAATAGAGATGAGCACCGCCTGATGGAGTCGGACATGACTAGTCAGGGAAAGCTTTATGTTTACTTTTAAAGTTATTCCATAAATTAATTCTGTTCATATTTTAGCATTTGTCAAGTTATCCACGTATACTTCTACCCTCATGGTTTTTCACTACTTAATGGTCCAACATTTTTAAACATTAACTTTCATGGCATACGTTTCAATTCTTCTCTGTGACATATCAATATATTCCCATATCAGTCTTTAAACTACTCCCTCCATTTCATCATTTCAGTTTCATCTCAGATCATTTAATAATGTTTATTTTTAATTTCATTCACTCTGATGGAAATTTCTTGCTTAGCCCACTTCACCATCTCCCTTTTCTTTCAATTTTCATCAAATTTCCTCTGCATTTTGTCCAACTTTTAATTTTAACCCTTCCTCTCTAACTACATTTTTTGTGACTATACATCTTTTTTCTGTCCCCATTTTTACAACTATTTTACAGCTCTTATATGCACTCTTATATACATACTTCCTATTATTCTCTATGGCACTCTACAATATAATCCTTTTCACTTTATTCCAAGCAGCTTTCCTTTCCTTTCCCCTTATGTATACTGTACTTCTCATTTATTCTCCTAAATAACAGTTTGATAATACTCTCAGACTCTACTGTAAATAATCAAACCAGTCGTACTTTTAGATTTACATTTTTTCCTTCGGTATGTGTATATCTGAATATATTAATGCTTAAACCACTTGTTCAAAAACAAGCAGACTTTTTTCTAAGTGTACTCATCACTTACCATTTGCATTCATTGTTGGCCCTCCAATAGTCCAATTACTTTTTAGTATCCTCTTGTCTTATTTTCATCCAACCATTCACATAACCTATCAGAATATATTTCTTTTCTCTGCATTACATTTATTCTAGACATTATGCTTTTTGTCTTGTCCCTCTATTATAATTGTTAGCTGGAGCCTGGAGTATAATATACAACTATCACCAGCCTATGCATTCCCAAATTCATACCCACATACAATTGGTTTAATCTAGATTAAACCAATGCATGGTTTCTGATATTCATTTTCGACTTTTCACTCATAAGCAAACCTTTTAGTTCCTTGCATTTATTGTATTTATTAATTCCACTTCATGAGATCAAACAACTGCCATTCAAATCTGCTATATCCTTTTGATTTACTCTTAGTCAAAAGTGCACAACATAAATCCAGTCTTCATGGCTTTTTCTAAATTATTAATGAATATGTTAAATATATTTTTATTCATGACAAGTAGGCCTGATTTCTATAATCTACCCTTCACGTCTCTGCTTCCTCATGGTCTCCTTGTATGTAAAAGGAAGCAGATAATCTCTCTGCCTTCTTTTCCTCTTCTTTTTAATTTTATTTTTAATATGGTGGAACACAAAGGAAAATATGTGAAATGGATTATATAGTAATAGAAAAAAACCTAAATATGTCATAATAATTATATGAGCTAAAGGTACTAAAAAGCCGGATTAACAAAAAGAAAATTCCATATAATTATAAATATGTATATGGAATTAATTCAGTCATTAAGCTTATCATTAAATCTGAACCCCAAGGCAGTACACTGTATCACCATCTCATTTATAGAACACAAAGACTTCAAAAATGGATAACTCGTATCCTGAATCCATTCTTTAAAATTAGAATAGTGATTTTCTTTCCACATACGTAGAATCAATTTCTTTGCCCTTCTTTATAAACAGGGCAAAGTTCTTCATAAAATGACTAATCATTTGTTTGAAGAATAAAGCATCCTTCAGACCTTAAATAGATTTCTTCCCAACATTGTATTAGTGCTGTATATGCATTAATTTGAAACCAAAACAAATCTATAGCAAAATAAGATCAAATCATGTGAGTTAAAAATGTTCAAATTCTTACATCACCAACATCAGATGTCTACCTTTTGTAAAGTATTCTTTGAGGGATCTAATATACTTGAAATACTATTTTTGATAAACAAATTTTAGTTTTGAATCTTAGAAATGTTTTAAATGATATTTTTAATGCCTGGTTCCACTGGTACTCCAAAATTGATATTCAAATTCTTTTTTCCACAGATCAAATATAAAATTAACATCTTAATACCTTATAAAATTAAAGTATTAGTTTCTATTCAAGTGAAATATATTTTGTATGTATATTTGTGTGTGTGTGTGTGTGTGTGTGTGTATGTGTTTAAAATCCAAAATGTAATAATCTCTCAAAATCTTTAAAGCAATTAAAAATCAACTTATTTGAAGTATTAATTCCCCAGTTAGCCCTAGCAATTCAGTGGAACATCTTCCTTGCTATTTTCAAATTTGAGGTATATCACTGCATCAACTTTTAAGGTGAACCAGGATCAAAACATAACCATTCGTCTATTAACTTTCAAATATGCATAGCAACTTTCAAACCCGGAAACAAAGATTCTTCAGTTTCTGTATGTTTGCAGCCTATAACCTGCCAAGATTTCAAAGGTGTTTACATGTTTGCTCTCCAAATAGGGCTACAGAAAAATGTAATTGTAATCTCTCATTTTGGAAAAAAAAAAAAGAGAGAGATGTTAAAATAAAAAACTATTGATAGAATTGAAAATCTAGTTGGTTAGACCCGTCCTTATAAAGTAAGCACAATCTAGCCATTGATATTCTAGGCTGGGGGAAGGTTTCTTAACTGGGATTCGCAAGATTTATTTTTTAAAAGCAAAAACCGAACAAAACACCTCCAATCTCCAACATTGTGATGGCCTGCTGCAGTGTCCACAAGTAGAGGAGGGAGGACCAGCAGGTGATGTGAGAGTCCGTGAGAGAGAGATACTGCTAGAGTCTCCTGCAGGAGCTCTCCCTGCCTGCGTGCGTTTGCCTTTCTGCAGGCCCAACAGCCTGGATGAGGGCTTCGTCTCAAAGGGGAGCACAAGAGATCATGAGCAAGGTTGATCTAGGCAACAGTGGCAGAAAAGCCACCCGCAGAGATTGGGTGGGGAGGAAATGGAAAAAGTTTACTTCTTTAGTTTTAGTTTAAGAACACCGTTAAAGCATACGCACAGGCCTACCCATGAAATTAATGTAATAATTTTTAAACTCCTGACCTATATTTGATTTGGAATGTGCAGGGGTTCTCAGAGGCCTGAAAAATATTTCCAAAAGATTGAGGAAAGCTATTCTAGTGGCTTTAACCTGCCATAAACATTTTCTCATTAACTTATCTGTGTGAAATATCTAAATTCTTCCTTCTGATATAGGAATGGGATCCGCCCTTCTGAATCTGGCCTAGCTATGTGTTATATTTTAAAGAGGATAGCCTCATATTTGAAGGTGCTCTGTATTAGAAAGGCATTCTAACACAAATGGAAGGGAAAAATATTGGGAAAGAAAGGGGCATTAAAACTGCTCGTGAATGCTTTAACTTTTGGACAAATTCTGACAAGGATCAACTCAGTTTTTCTGGTCACTGTCTTCCACCTCTATGGTGAAATGTGTTTAAGTCACTGACATGATTTTTAAATTTGCCCCAATGTGTATAAATTAGCATTTGCAGATATTACACAAATTAGCTCCCCCTTCCCCAACACACACACACACTACTCATACTATAATTTGTATTGGAACCTGCTTCATAATCTGCATTGCATACTTTATTGCCTGCTATTTAACATGCTAGTGATCTACACAAATACGTTAAGTAGCTGGTTACATACTGAAAGAGTATTTACCTTTAACGTACCTTACACTTTGTTCATTTTTAAATTAGTAAAGAATAGTCTATTACTGTATAAGATAAATGATGCTCAATACAAATTGAGAAGTTCCCTGCATAGGTTTTCAGATGAGCTAATCCATGTTTTCTTCAATTTTCCTTGGGTTTAGGAAGCTTATTTGTTATTCTTAAATGCATTTTCTGTTTTAGTTCATACACCTAGAGATTTGCCTAGCTGTTTAGAAATTATTGTGTGGTTCGATACTATTTAGAAACTACTGGCGTCATTTCTCTTATAAAAAATACACCTGTTTATTAAATGGAAAGCAGAAAAGGATAGTTTCAGCATAGAAGGGAAGATATATTGCTCAAGAATAACTCTCAGATTAGGAAGACTTGAAAACTCCACAATTAGGTATAATAAATAAGAATACCAAAAACCATATTGCCATCACATGTTTCAAACAGGTTCCATTTATCCCCTCCACAGATTCAACAAGGTAATATTTGCTAAAGAATCTCATTTGAAAAAAGGATGTCTACAGCCTTTTGTCATCTGCCACCTTATCAGTTATGATATTCATTGATTTTTGTGAACTTAAGTGGATTTTTTTTCTAGATTCTAATAGTGTGCATTTTTAAGGTAGATATCTAACAACCAGAAAATTTAAGAAGGCCAAATTTTTGCCAAATGAAGACATACCAATTACATAATTTGGAGAGATATTTCATTACCCCAAACTCAGCTATTTTCAAAGTTCCTGTTAAAATATTGATAAAAATAATTAAAACATTACTTGAAGTGCAATAGATCAAATCGCTTTAGGCGGAAATCAAATTTATATGCCGGTGAGGTTGGATGGTTTTTGGTTTATTTGTGGGCTTTGTCTTTTTATGCAAAAAAATATAGAAAGAGAGAGACTAATAAAACATCTGTTTGCCATTTTCCAGTAAAACATTCTGACTATCCAAACAGGTAATTTGACAATTATTAATTAAATAATCTATTAAACTAAACAATTTTAATATTAGTTCTATATTTCACTAAAGGTATTTGTAAACTGTAACTTAATCTACATAAGTACAAAAGAAAATTCCAATTACTTTTGTCTAAGTATCCATAAATTACAGTTCTGGAGGTTTATATATATATTTTAATTCAAAGAACTTTTCTAAATAAATTATTCATTTCTCTCCCTTTTCCAAGAAATTGATCAAATCCATAGCCTTTTCTTTTATTAGAGCCTGCATTGCAGAACAAAAAAAATGTTAGGCCAAATGTATAGATTGATAAATTGTTCCATCCTTAATAGCATTTCAAATGTTACTCACTGTGGATAAAGTAGAAATGAATTCTGCTTGCTGGAATCCAGTTTCAAAATTTTGTTCCAAAAAACTGTTTTTCTTCATCCTCTTAGTGATAAAATTTCAATTTGAAAGCCCAGTTTCAGCAGCAAATAGCCCTTCTCCATTTTAGGATTTTTTAATTGTGTGCAGCACAGTTAAAATGAGTCCCAGAATCTGCCTACTTATTTCTAGATTTGGTTTGGTCAAATGGAGGTTAACTTTCAGCTATGACCTTGCTCTTGATTTTCTTTTCAGATCTTAGAGGCCAATCTTGTCTGTTTTGCTGGTATACAAGCAATTTCAAATGACCTAAATTTCAAACAGAAAATCATTTCTGTAGGAGAAGCAAAGTAGTCCTAGATGTATAAGGGCCCGAGGGTTCAACAGAGCTGCATTTTAGACCTTTGAAAGATCTAGAAGCCCAGGAGTCCAGACATCTATGGTGATTCTTAGTCATCCAGGTCATGGTTGTCCCAAAGGTATTTTTCAAGAGGCAACTGTACTTTTTGGTTTTTCTTTGAAGCCGTTCCACTTCTAATCCAAGAAGCTTCTTCAGTTCTTGCTGGATGGTGGGAAATGGAAGGATTTATACTCCTTGCAGACAGGTGGTCATTTGACTTTCTTTTAGAAAGTCATTGAGACCACCTGGAGGTTTATCTGTGTCGTCAGGGTCACCTGAGTATTGCAAACGGGTGTAGAGCCTTCTTGGAATTGTTGAGATTAGGAGACCAGACCCAGTTATTGTGCTTCTTTGTTTTGGGTGGCCAGGATTTGATCATGATGAAATGTTCACCTCTGAAGTCAAAAAGGCCCTGTAGACCCAAAAATAAAATTTAGAGCTCAGCTGGTTCCTTCCTTCCTTCCTTCCTTCCTTCCTTCCTTCCTTCCTTCCTTCCTTCCTTCCTTCCTTCCTTCCTTCCTT
>JANHFL010007467.1:177861-199070 GCA_032468155.1 Oxyrhabdium leporinum
GGTTTATAAACTGCAACAGGAAGGAGGGAGGGAGGGAGGGAGGGAAAGAATTGAAATGAAATTTGATAGGCTGGGTACTGTCATTAAATTTCAGGTTTCCTGAGCATTTCCACTGTGCTGAAAAATTTAATCAAGAATATTAGATTATGATTTTTCCGTGATAGATAGTAAGCATAGGTCCAATGGACCTGGACTCACCATTAGATAACAAAGATTATCCATTTTAAAAGTTCTATGTTGGGCTCTCAGATCTAATATTGTGATCTATGCACACTTACATTGACTATTGAACCATTGCACACAACCATTGAGCGTTGAAAGGAAGATGAAGCTATTTTAACACTTTTCTCTGTTTTTGTGGTTATCATCTAGTTCCAGCTTGGCACAACTCATTGCTTTTATGACATCTTTGTTTAATTTGTGATAGTTTGAAAGAAGAATAGCGACTTCCAGGATCTGAGATCATTTAATCATTTGTGGTAGAAATAAAATATATCCTGTTCTACATACTATTTTTATATTATTTTCCAATGTCAACTATCCTTTGTAATGTGAGCATGTTAGAATCAAGGTTTAGTTTCCTATCTAAAATACAAAATCACCAAGGTGAGGTAAATTCATGATTTGATGTCTTGATTTCTACATTTTTATACAAATTACTAATGAGGTCTCAGTTAGCCATTTTCCTCCATGTCATTCCCTTAACATTCCATTAACAAATTCTGCATGATCCAATTACTTCAACAGTGGTCTGAGAGAAAATTAGATTTTCATTCAGCCACTCTTTCAGAGACAGAGAAAAAATTTCTAGGAGATATTCAAGGGGTGAAACGACATCATTAGAAACTCTTGTAGCAGTTGAGTTTATCATTGATTCCAGTGACATATTAAAAAACTTATTTTAAATACTATTTAAAGTTTTCCTCTTCTTGTTAGGTATTGGCTGAAAGCTGCCATTCATTCTGCAACAATGATCCATATCATTTCAGACCACTTGGTGGAGGAGGGAGGTGTCAAAAAAGTCAAAATGTTGGGAATGATTAAATAATGTCCTAGCTTTTTTAATGTTTATGTAAAAAGAGATGAGTTTGCCTGTATAGTCTTGAAATTTTTTTGAACCCTTCCCCACAGATACCCTGCTGTAGTGGAACAAGATTAACTGCCAGTTCATTGATTTCATGGACTTTTGCACATACACACATTTGTTAAATGGAATCAATTCAGATTGACAACTCCCATTGCAACATCAGTTCTAAACATGCTGTTGAATTTGATGTTTCTTTTTCCTGAAAATTTAAAACATCAAACTATAGAGCAAGTTGAGAAAGACATCATCATCAGTTTCAAACGCTTCCTTTAAAATTTAATTAATGTATTTGTAATGAAGAGAAAATATCAATTTCCTTGGGAATTAGCTTGATCATTATCAAGTATTTTGAAGGCCAGTGTCTAATAAGGTTAAAGGCTATGAGAAGAGGGCTTTGGGGAGGGAAGAAAAGAAATACAAGATAGACAATGATCCAAAGCTAAAAGAACTTCTGATGGATTTCTCTATTTAGGTCTGTAAAACTTCTCCGACTCTTCAAAGCACTTCCCTGATAGAAAATTGAGCCATTCCTTAAAAATTTAAAGGAAGGAAAGAGAGTAAGCTGCTGTAGAGGGGAAAGAACTGCCTGAAGTAGATTTGTCTGTTGGAGGAAGGAAAGATCAGAAAGATATAAGCATCTATTGCCATGATGGCATATCACTTAGTTGGGACATTTTAACTTGATTTAATAGTGTGACAGACTGAAGCTACTTATCTGCTCCCTCCTCCGTATACAAAGAGGACATCACTAAAACAGTGTCGACAGTGAGATACTCTCAAAAAAGCCTGATTAGAAGCTCACCCACCATATGGAAGATTACAGTTCATCCATTAAAATATTTCAAATTGTCAGAGTACAACATGTGTACAGTGAGATTGGCTGAGCCTCCCTTCGTGCACCCCCCCCCAACACAATACAACTCACAGCGAAGACAGAAAATCCCTAACCCAGTGAATCCTACTAACAAACACACAATCCTATTGCCCCGTGTGAACTTATTGCACGACGCGCCGGCCCCGCAAGTCAAGCGTACTGTTGTCGTAAAGTTATTTTCCATTCAGGAGTCTGACAGCCCACGGATAAAAACTGTTCTTCAGCCTGTTGGTGCGGCTGGCTATGCTTCTCTATCTCCTTCCCGATGGTAGGAGAGTAAAGAAGTGCTACCCCGGGTGTGAGTCGTCCCTGAGGTTTTTCTTCACACTTCAAAGGCAGCGAGCCCTAGTGATGTCATCTAGTGGTATCAGGGGACAGCCCACGATGTTTTGTGCTGTGCTGACCACCCTCTGTAGTGTCTTTCTATCCGTGGCTGTTAAGCCAGCATACCACACCATAATGCAATGAGTGAGGATGGTTTCTATTGTGGACTGGTAAAAGGAGGTCATCAGTTGTTTCTTCCTCCTTGTTTTTTCGCAAGACCCTAAGGAAGTGGAGTCTCTGTTGGGCCTTTCTGGCCACCGGGGTCATGTTGATTTTCCAGGTGAGATCTTCGCTGAGGTAGACTCCCAGGAATTTAAAAGATTATCAGAAAAAAAATGTCCCCCAAACCCAGGTTGACCAAGCAATGTTGGCTGACCATTTATTTATTTTTTTAAATCTCAGGCTTGAAATACCATTTGAGGATTATAATGAATCAGTCTATTGCATAATATCAGCTAGATCGATGATCTCAATTTATCATATGCAAATCAAGGATAGGAGTTAGAAGTAGTCTAGGCTGAACAAATCATTAAAGCTTTAAGCTGCAAAATATATTGATTTTATTTTAGTTGACAAATAATTAGTGATCAACATATAAAGGAAAAAATGAACTATATCAAAATGTATGCAAATAAATGACTTTTAATAAACTTTTTGGTTTTGGATGATAGGACAGGTCACGTTCCTCAACAGAGAGATTGATTGGAATTGCAATAAAATAGAATGAGAACTCCGAAACTAGATTGATAGTTTCAAAGAAATCAGAACCAGCCATCTGCATGTGAATTTGATTAAATTATCCTATTAGTTTTTAAAGACCTTCACTGAGGAAGATAGGTAAATAGAGTAAGTGTTCTCTCTGACACGTTAGGTTCTAAAGATTTAAATTCTGTGTATCTATGTGTATGTGTATCTATGTGGACACATCCAGTGTTACCATTTAAAACAGTGTTCATGAATATAAATTATTTTGCAGGATCCAATCTGGATCAGTCACCAGGACCAGAGGTTTAATGTTTCAAGATTTCAGACTCATTCTGCAACCCATCCTCAGGAAACCTCTCTGTAGCAGAGTGTATGTTTTGGGCTATACTCTGTGTGGTATTTATGGTGCCTGGTTGTGTGTGGCTTTTTACTTGTTGATTGGAGTGTTGATTGCCAGCTATTAAGTAGTTGGCTGTTGTTTCCTTGTGTTGCCAAGCCCTCCTCCCAAGTACTTGTTAAGCTGGTGGTAAATCAGCACTCCTGTTGACTGACATTATTTTGTAAAATTGTAATCCAACATTTCATTTACAGATTTATCTTAAGTTTGAGGGACAGGAGGATAGCTCTGGGAAGTTTCATCATCCACCAGAATCTGTATAAAGAAGTTTGGCTATCTATAAACCTGTTTTCTGCCAGCTATGTTGCCTGAGTGAGTTATTAAGTATGTTGCAATGCCTACAGAATGCAAAACAAGATAAGGGAAAACACACAGGCATATATCTGTATGTGGGTAAAAACTGCTGTAGGTGTTCTTAAAAATGCATACATCTTTCTTTCTCTCAAGAATGAAGGTAGAAGGATATGCCTTAAGGCTTTGCTCCTAGGCTTTAAATTTCTGAGGCCTTTGAAGCATTAGCAGATGCCTTGTTAGCAAGATGTTTCTATACTACCAATTTGGAGAGGCGGCATATTCTTCTAAGCTATGTTTTTTTAAATAAGATAAAGTTGATTAAGGTTACTAGATATAATCTTCTCTTTCTTCTCTTAATACACGCAGTATTCTCTGCTGATAGCATGGATACAATACCAGCCAGTTTGAGTGCATTTGGCAAGTATGCCATAAGTACAAAGAAATCTCACTTCCATGCATGCTTCTACTATATTATGCAAGTTAGGATTTCTAAACTAAAAACTATCTTGGTACTGTGAACAGCATTGCTAGCATCCACCAACCATGAGATACATATAGAATACTTGAACAGTCAGAATGCAGTGAATGAGGCAAAATTTACTGTACTTAAAATATGCTTCTGCCAATTTTGTGATATGGAAATGGCAATTGGATATATCTTGAAAAACATAAAAATAAGTTGAATGTAATCAGAGTAGAAGTATATCTGGTAATACATGAAAAGATAGTGTCATGAATGAATGTGATGAATTAAATACAAAAGTGAGCGATTTGAATGAAAAGAGAAAGCACATTAAGATGGTTTGGTCATATACAGGGAATTAATAAGAATTGAATCACAACATAAATATATGAAGGACCTCCCCATCTCTCTCTTTTGTCTCAATTAATGCTAAATTAATGAGAAATGCAGATATCTCTTCCTCCTTATAATGTTGAAATAAATAGAGCTTGCCCTGTGCATCTGAAACTATGCTCTCCTTAAGGTTACTACTTTTTATATCTCTTCTAATCCAGAAATGTTAGAAATAAATTCTAAATTCTTTAAGTTATGTAAAGTGCCTTGGGACTGGTCCATCCATATGTTTGTCCATCAGTAGGATAACTCTCAGGAAACAGAAGCTCAAGGCAACATGCATTAATTTTACAATTTTATTTTACTTTTATTTTATGAGCCATGGTAGCACAGTGGTTAGAGTGCAGTACTGCAAGCTGCTTCTGCTGACTGCCGGCTGCCTGCAATTTGGCAGTTCAAATCTCACCAGGCTCAAGGTTGACTCAGACTTCCATCCTTCCCATGTGGATAAAATGAGGACCCAAATTGTTGGGTGGAATATACTGACTCTGTAAACCGCTTAAAGGGGGCTGTAAAGCACTGTAAAACGGTATATAATTCTAAGTGCTATTGCTATTCCCTGCAATAATAGTTGTGTGTGGTAGATGGGACCTACAGGGAACCTCTAGTCTAAAATTATCCAATGAATCATGATCACGTGACATTGGGAATGCTGTAATGACTGCATCTTTAAGGACTGGTTTTCAATGCTGTTGTGACTTCATTGAATGAATGATCAGTAAGTGAGGGCTACCAGTAATCCAGAAACAAAACAACCTAAGAAAATAACATTAAATATGTTTTTATACTTTGAAATTTAATCAATTGGTTGCAATTCTTGGTGATCCAATGGACATCAGTTTGCAAGAACTATCCATTAGTGATGGTTTCGTCAAAGTTTTCTAATCTTCTTGAAATCAATACTACCCCATGCCCATCAAGGCAGCTCATCCCTCTACACTAGGGCTGTCAAACTCCCAGTCTGCGGGCCAGATGCTTCATGCGCTGGCCACGCCCATGCCAAGTTTAGCGAAGGGGGAAAAAGTCCCGATACATCACATGATGTCGCCATGACAATGTGAGTTTGACACCCCTGCTCTACACAAATCCCTATTTCAGGACTATAATCACTATGCTCATAAATTTTTGAGCAGAGCAAGATAAAATCCATTACTGTTTCAACTTCTTGTTAGCCTACTGATTTATTGATTTCAACAATTTGTAGGGTCTCTCTGCTCAATACATTTTAGGTGCTTAAGATATCTGCATTTAATTGACCTTGCCTTATTATGTAACTGGCAAGGGGGAAGAGTTAACACTGAGAAGCAGACTGACTTTAGCACTTTCACCTTCCAGGAGAAATTCTTTAAAATCTCCTTTGTTTCCAGCCATCAAAAAGGTACTATCAGCATATCTGAAGTTATGGAAGCTTCTCTTGACCATTTTAATTCCAATTAAAATTTCTTCTAGTTCAATATTTTGCATATAACTTAAATGAATTAGATGGCCAAATGCAAGTTTGATGTATCCCTAACTGAACAGAGGAAGTGCCTGTATTTTATACTTTATAATTGTCTCAGTCAGAACATGTCAAAATAGTATTTTAAAATTTGATATTCCTAAATCTCACTTTTGGTATTGGAGAACCGATCTAATTCTGTTTTTTTTTCTTTTTTAAAAAAATAATATCTGAATGAAGATATTCCTAGTTCTCTGTTAAACCAATTGATATTGGGAGTGTTCAAAAACGAAGTAATTTTTGGGAAGAATATTTTTACCCTTCCTAGCTTTTGTAATGATAATGGAGTGTGTAGATGTTTTTTTTAAATTTCATTTTGATTTTGTAACATAAAGATTCATAATTATTTTAATTATTGCCAAACTCTATTAATAATTCCTAAATATTTAAATCAAGAGGATATATAATTTCTTTGAAGTTGCTCCTGTGAACATCCATGTTAATTAACCTGGCATGATTTTTTACTAATTACTTATTGTCCTCAGTTTTATAGTATTTATCAAACTCTACTTGCAAATGTAGAATCTATCTGTTTTGATTCTTAAGCATATGAACTGTGAATAAATTAATTAAATAGTGGTCTGTAGCTATCTTAAAACCCCGAAGACTTTTGTTATTTCCTATATTTTGTCCTATTATTCCTCTAATCAAAATAGCTGAAAAAATGTGTCTGTGTTAATCCCCCCTCCCCCCACCAAAAAAGCATTTAGGTATTACTGGTAGATACCTGGCATAGGTAAGTATAAAGAATACCAAGTAACTATCAGAAAAGGAGTGTTAGCTTGAGATGACTGGTTTCATGGAGATAGCATTTACAGATGATTGTCTGAAATGTTAGCAAACAATGGGATTTGACTATAAAGTCAAATCCTAAAGCTGTTTTTCCCCCCTTTTATAAAGAGAATGTAAGTAAATTGGTTTATACACATTATTTTTCTTCAAGCAGTTCAACATTTCATTTTATGCACAGGCTGAACTATGAGTCTCTATGAAAGTATAAACATTTAAATGGATGGGTATTCATTTTAGATTTTAATTTGTTGAATGTTTCTCTGCGCACTTTCAATCTCTTTGGTGAGACGAAGCAATTGCTGAACTCAATTAAAAAACAATGTTGCTTCCCAAATCTTCTGAAAAGCTGCAAATGAATGGCACAAAGGAGAAATGCAGAACACTCTGAATAATAGGATTAATGCAACTAAGGCTTCTAATCACTCTTGAAAGAATAAGATTAGTTAAACCACAAAGCTTTTGAATCTTCAAACATTCCGGTTAAGAAAAAGTATACCTGGATTTATTAGGTTTCAGCAATGGGATTGTGGATAATAGCAACATGAGTTCTTTTATCCCAGACTCTTTGTGTCTGTTGGTTATCTTGAAACATACAAAAAAAAAAAAGAAAAAAGAATATCAGGCAAATTAAAATATATATATTGATGCATTGCACGTTCATTTATCTGTCTATGACCCTTTCTTCCTTTGCACCTAACTGTGGCACGAACATGCCCCAGCAATCATTTTTTTCTGCTGTGTCCTCATGACATTTCCTTCATCTGGATCCCGATGCATATTTGAGGCAGCCTTAAGTCACCTTTAACTATACTGGTGTTGAGTTAGTATTTCCCCTATGGAAGAAAAGCCTTGCAGTGGCCAGTATAAGCTGTTTCTTCCTTTTGCTATTGTTTGTCCCTTGAGACTTTAAGACACCTGAGGCACACTGGATCAACCCTGGTTTCTAGTCATGAAAAGAAAATGCTGTTAACACCCATGTGGATTTATGTTGAAGGAAGTTTCTTGTGTTGTGGGAAAGCAGAAGGAACAATTCGCAATTGACAAAAGGGAAGCAGCCATGGGGACAAAGTACAGCTTAGCAAAGATTGACAGTAAAGGAGGCCTGGTGTGAATCTCAGCAAAACCAACCGTGGAATTGCTGAAAGGGGAAGTACAGCCTACAAGCAGCCAGTAAATTGCCTTCCTTTCCACACACACACACTGCCAATACAGATTGAAAGACTGTCTATAAAGCCAACACTTCACCAACAGTTTAGCATAGCGGCTGTGAGCAACAGAAGCCAACTAACTGCAAAGTGACTAAATGATGGCTTTATTATAGCAACAAAGAAGAAAGTAACCATTTATAAGACTCTAAATTGCACACATAGGCGTAGACATTCGCATAGGTATAGTGTAGGTTTTATGAAAACTGTTAAGTGAGAGGTTCAGAAATAAGTCAGATTGTTAAGGCTTTTGTATATTAAAAGCCTTCCTGAAAGAACAGCGGTCTCTTTGTTGTACTGTTTCCCAAAAGAATCCTCTCATGCGCAATGACATAGATTGTGCTGTGGTTACAGTTTGATGGGATTGATGGGAGCCCAGTGCCCCCGGCCCCCTCCCCAGGGCCATTCTGTTCCAGACAGCAGCAGCATCTGACTCTTTCAAACTGGTTTTCCTTCCTGTCTCTACCACATCGTTGAGCCAGTTAGCCAATTAGTTAAAGACCTTATTTTGAAAGATGGATAGGTTCAAGTAACAACTGGGTAAACTACTCGGGGACTTGCAAAACAAACAAACAAACAGCCTGCCTTGCTGACTCTTCACCCCCAAAACCTGGGCTTTTAGCAAAGAAGCTAAAGAATGCCAAACTATCATCTGTCTCTTTTTACTAATTTCAGGAGCTCATGCATACATCTGTGACATTACACTGAACCAGAGGTGGCTGTTATTGATGAAACTCTAAGCCACCCAGTCAAGATTAGTGATAGGCTTAGAACACTTTTTTATCACCATGGTGCAATCAAGTACAGATAGCCTTCACTTAATGACCGGTCAGTTAACTATTGTTGGAAATTACAATGGACACCCTCAAAAGCTTACTCATGGCCCAGTTCCAGAATTTGGACAGCTGTGCACCTGCACAAACACACACACACACACACACACACACACACACGGTTACATGGCCATATTTCAGGTGGTTGCTAACTGGCTCACCTTTGCAGCTGGTTGCAGCGTTCTGCAGGCCACAATTTACAATGTGTTTTGTCAGTTTCTGGTCTTTTCGGCCAGTTTTTAGCAAAAAGAGGCCCCGAGGAATATATCAATTCACCTAAGGATTGTGCTGTTCACTTAACAATTGCTGCAAAAAAAAATCATAAAATTGGGTCCTATCACGTGGGTGCCTCCATCATGACTTATAACCAAATTTCTGAGCTCCTTTACAGTCTTAAGAACTAGCTGTAGATGGTGATGTCCTGGCCAACAAATGGGAATAGTTTAAGGGAGTACATTTCCTTAGTGTTTCTCTATCTCAGGCAGATCAGCACTCTGATTCTGGGAAAGTGAAGGAAGGGGACCCCAATTAAACATAAGTGGTCTAATAGGATTGGAAAAGCAGCCTTGACTTTCGTCTACTTTCTTATCTGGAGCTGGCAGAGTGGAGCAGTGACAGTATCTGCACACATTTTTTTCTTGATACTGGGGCATTTTCCTGTCTGCCCTTTAAACAAAATATTGTTTGGATTTTTTTTTCTTACTCCTTTTCCCATTTGTCTAGTAGCTATGATGATTGTTGTGGTCTGAAGATAGAGATGTTTCTCTACAATTGGGATAAGGGAAGGGCATGACCTTTATTGTTATAGGATGTGGCAATAGAGCTCCATGCCAAAAGTAATGGTTACAGGGTGATTTCTAGGAAGAAACTGAAGACAGCCAGAAGGGCGGAAGTACTACTTTGCACTGTTTCTTATACTCTCTCACCAACCTCCCTAACCATTTTCTCCCCTGCACCAAGATCCGCTTCCAAACTTCCCCTTCAGATCCAACTGTTTTTTGCACTTGTAGGAAGGTCTAATTCCAGTGATGCTTCCAGTTTACAGATTCGTGGTGTTTGGCACTGATGAAGCTTTTTAGCTCTGTGCAAAACAACTTTAGCAATGTATGTATATGTGGAAGAAGACTCCGAGCAAATGATCAGCGATAGTACCGGAGTGGCAAAAGGCACTGAATAGCATTAAATAATATTCAAAATAACATCTCACATTTACAGAATGCTTGTGCTAAGTCACAATGAGTTTTGATGGACGGCTAAACCTATCAGCATAACCCCCTATCAAAACTCAGCTCTACCTCAGCCCAGCCCCTGATATGGTGAATAATAAATGAATGTTTTCCTGGTAGCTGATGTTTGGAGGGAACAGAAGGAAGCAACATGGGGAGAATTTCCCAATCACTTTCCTTAATATGTCCTGCATATAACAAGGACATCACTCAGGAGCAGCATAATGCCTGGTGGCAGGATAGGGAATCAGCCGATTTTCTGCTAGTCCAAGGACTAGCGACTAGCATTTTAAACAGGGCAGGAAAAGGTCCTATATTTGTATCTCAGAGTATCACGGTTGTTGCACGAAAAATTAAACTGCTTTTAGTCTTTTGCTAGTCACCGCATACCCGTTTTGCTCTTTTACAAAGTATGAATTAATAGCAAATCTGATACATTTGTCTAGGTTTCCTCAACTGAATCTGATACCTTGGGCCATATTGACTACAGCTTGCATGATTCCTAGCCAGCACCTCACAGCACAGGTGAAATGGGGATTATAGGATTTGTGGTCTAACACATCTGGCAAGCTCCAGGTTGGATATTTTAATATACAGTAAAGTGTGAAACAATTTTAGCAACAACTTCAGCACAAGAGAAAGTGCTGTGTGGTGCAGCAGATGTCCATAAAGCTGCTAACAATTTATTCTTATTCTTTTGTATTTAACAGAATCCTGCTGAATAGTATATGAAATAGGAACCAGTAATAATGGATTATATTGTTTCCTTTAAAAACAAAACTGAATCTCAAGTATGTTCTGCAAATCTCCAGAGCATTAGCTTATTGTTTAGGACACAGGATTGCTATTCAGCATATATTTCCCTCCCCTGAAATATTCATAGGTTTCTTTACTTGAGCTCTTTATGAACTAGACTTTTTTTTTCCAAAATTTAATTTACATCCTGCCCATTCCCCAGAAACTCAGAATGCCACACAGGATTATCTCATCTTTCCTCCATGCTTTCAATGTTTATTACACAATTGCAAAATAGACTTATCAGGGGCTTGATAAGGGGGGGGGGGGTTGTTGGGTTTTTTTGGTGAGAGAACATTGGAAACTTAATTTTTGAATTTTAAAATTTACACATACAGCACACACGTACAAATAAAGAATGGAAACTACGTTTTGTTATCTGCCTTGATACATTCCAAAGATCTTGGTCCAAACATGATATAGTATTAAGAATAGTCTCATTCGCTATTATTGAACAAGGACAATTACTTTCTGAACTTGCCTATGTACGCACTGGCTGTTTGGCTTTGCTTTTAAGAAGAGCAAAGTTAAGGCTTCAAATTCCTCTATGCAAGAGGCAATTTTGGAGTTTTCTGACTCATATTTATGAGAGTTGTAATGTCCCAGGGTCATGTGATCACTTTTTGTAACCTTCTGACAAACAACATCAGCAGAGAAGCTAAGTGTTACTAACTTAACAAGAGCAGTGATTCACTTAACAAATGTGGCAAGAAAGGTTGTAAAATGGAGCAAAACTCATTTAACCAATGTCTCACTTAGCAACAGAAATTTTGGGCTCAGTTGCAGTCATAGGTTAAGGACTACCTGTTACTCCTTTCTAGTAATTGTTAACAGAGAAAGGGCAGCATGGCATTTTCTCATAAAACAAACAGGGCTTGATGTATCCAAGAAGCTCATTTTATCTTTATATTTCTGTTGTTGTTTTTAACATTAGTCCAGTTGATTCAATTGGTTATACAACTCCTTTTCCAGACTTTTCCAGTGCAAACTGAGTCACACCAATGATACTAAGGTGGTCCATTCATATTCAGCATAGTCATTTCAAAGAGAGGAAAGTATTAATTACACGGAGAAGCTATAGATTGGTGGCTGTCACCCCTGCGCTTTTAAGGAGATATTCGTGACATTTCCTGGCACAATGTTCCTCTTGTAAAGAATTCCTTTGTAAGCCGCCATCCTTCTGTTGAGCACATAATTTACCTGAGCTCCCAGAAGATCGTACTACTAGGAGCAAGTATCTCTCTTCTGCTTAATAGAGCCTATT
The DNA here is from genome assembly GCA_032468155.1 of Oxyrhabdium leporinum. Lineage (NCBI taxonomy): Eukaryota > Metazoa > Chordata > Lepidosauria > Squamata > Cyclocoridae > Oxyrhabdium > Oxyrhabdium leporinum. The sequence goes on from JANHFL010007467.1 coordinate 190,012, forward strand.
GGACCTTGTCGCCATTGTTAGGGCAGGTTCCACTATCACAGCTTCACTTCATTATGTGAGTGATTTATTACCAGCTTCGGCAGGCCAAGGGTTTTCACTCAAGTGGGTGCTGCATGGATGGATTTGTTGAAATAACTCTGTGTCTAGGAGGGTGAGTGATGAGGATAAAGCCTGCACTTTACATAGCAGCCAAGGCCCCTGCTGATGTCATCTGTCGAGCCCTCTCGGTGAAACTTTGCTCTAATTGGCGTCTCAGAAGCTAAAGATGACATTAACGTGTTTGCAGATGGATTGCAAAGACTGCCCCTTATTATAGATATTCTCCCTAGCTCAGTGACCACTTGAAATGCATGGAGCAGACAATATAGCATGAGGCACAGAGCATTCCTGATGGTATAAAATTATAGTCAAACTGAATTGATATATTCCCAGAGGCTTTCGAAAAGGGTGGGTGGGTTGTAGGGCTACCCAGACAGGAATGCTGGAAACCCAGGCTACTTGAAGAGTGCAGTGATTAATAAAATTGAATAATAAGCCTGCCACAGAGATGATGGGAGACAGACTATTTGGTTTATGAGAAAACAGAGCAGAGGTGCAACACCCTTTTCAAGCTTTTGAGTGGCAAGGCAGGGAATATACTTCAAAGAGTAGGCAGGAAAGAACAAAGAAAAAGTTGGAATCGGAACAGGCCTATATGTGGGTTACTTAAATTAATTAAATGACTCCCTGTTATTTTTTATTCCCCTTTGTGCTGTGTGTGTATCCAGAATATGTTAAATAGTGGGCTTGGATTGCCATGATACCTGGTTCGAATACTCTATGTATAAAAAGACTAACAATTGATGGCACAGTGGTCAGAATGTAATATTGAAGGCAAACTCTGCCCACAGCCTGAAGTTCAATTCCTGACGGGCTCAAGGTTGAGTCAGCCTTTCATCCTTCCAAGGTCTGTAAAATGAGGGTCCAGATTGTGGGGGACAATATGCAAATAATGCTTTTCCTTTATAAACTGCCCAGAGAGTGCTGTAAACCACTGTGTGATGGTGTCTAAGCCTAAATGCTATTGCTATTGCTACTATGAAACTTTCTAGAATCCACAGAGTCTATTTTATATGAGTGTGTTTCAGTACACTACATGTACTTCGAGATGATGGAATGCAGGCAATAGTAAACTGGCTTGTAAGTATTCTCTAGATTATGCATCTCAGCTTGCATAGAATAGCCTGAGCATGCTTTGGAGAAACTGGGATTTGCTTGTGTGTATGACATACTGCCCATAATGTTCCATTAAATAGGAAAGCTGCATGTGACAAACTTATTACTAAGCATAGTAACTTAATCTACAGGTTTTCTATATTGCTAAATAATATTATATTTGGCCAAAGCCATGCTAGGGAGCAGAGTTCACTTCTAATGAGCTTATCTGGCAACAATCACAGTGTGTGGAAAATTGTAGCTTGGCATGTAAGAGAGGTAAATAGCAAAGATTCTGAAGTAATGAATTAACTAAAAAATAAATATGATCTGTTTTGGTGAAACTAAGAGAAAGGAAAATGATGCATTTATTTTTCTTATCCCAACCCTTTAATACCTAGGACACAATGTTTTTACTCTCTTTTGTGTTTTGCATAATGTTGCTAATCCCCATTCACAAGATATGTTTGCCAGGAAAGAGAGGGAGGGAGAGAGAGAGAGAGAGAGCGAGCGAGAGAGAGAGAGAGAGAGAGAGATCAAAACTTCTCCCAAATAGTAGCTTCCATCTCTTCTTTATTTTTTCATTATAGGTACAGGTTTCTCATCACCAAAAATACTTGCCTAGTCTTGTATGCAAATAGGTTGGAGCAGCTATCACATGGAAATAATTTCAAGCCATTTCCATTTCCCATGGTAGATTTTAATGGAATAACAGTGTTGTAAAGAAACTTGGAGATCTTCTAGTCCAACCCCTTTCTCAGGCAAGAAATCCTATACCATTTCAGACAAATGGTTGTTCAATCTCTTCTTAGAAACCTCCAATGCTGAAGCACACACAACTTCTGGAGACACATCATTCCACTGATTAATTATTCTAACTGACAGAATTTTTTAAAGTTGATGTGCTAAAAGAAATTCATGAGTGTACATCTGCTTCTTTGAATACTAGTCATCATTTGGGAGAGAATCCAGACTGGAACAAAGGTAGAAGGAAGAAAGCTGATGTTAATTGCTCCATTTTCCAAGAAAGCTTCCTCAAGCTGTTACGTGCCCTATTAATGATTATTTCTCCTACTTTAAGTGCTGGCATTTATCCTTTTTCATGATGCAAAAGGAATGAAGGAATAATCTGCTCTTACTCATATCTCATCACCTCAGTCTTCCACCAGTGTTGCTCATGTACTACATCTCCGAGAACTCCATATAACAAGCCAACCCCACCCACCTCTGGTTAATGTGCAAGGAGACTGCTCAGCAACAGTTTTTGTTGCCACCATATTCCAGATCCTTGACCTGAATATGCTCTCAATAACTGCAAAATGTCTGCATCCATCAGACTTTGTAATTGATCACTCTTCTCTTCAAAAGTCATAGTTACAAGAAAATGATGTATCCATGACAAAGGACTAAAGGAAATGTGAATCACTGTCAGATCACATCTCCTCTTATACTCTAATTAAAAAAAACACCACAAAACAGATCTAGAATCTGGCCTGCAACATAGGTTGAGCCAACAGTGATCTGGGAAGACCACATGGTTGTCTTGTCAGCCATGAAATCCTGAGAATTTTAAAGCCTGAGTAAATTTACAAAAGTTGCTGTGATGTTTTCAGTTCAAATCTAGTCTAGTCCTATTCAGGGTCCAGATTCCAGACCTTCTACTTTCCAGCTCTTGTCTTACTGCGTGCCATTTCACTATGACAAATAATGTTATCATCTGGATACCCTGAAACTCAGTGAGGCCCATTTGGTCATTCTTCTGTGCCTCCTCCCACAAATCCCATTTTCTTCCAGCCGTTCCACTTTCCTCCATAACCACCTTGCCAAAACCTCTGAACATCTTCATTCTTGTACTCTGAAAGCAAACACTGGCAGCCGCTGTGTCAATTTGCCACCATTTCTACTTTTTGTCCTGCTGATTTCCATGCTAGGCATTGACTGGATTTGAATGACAACATCTGTTGATATGACTGCCCATAGGCATAGTTGTAACCACCTGCAGCTCTTTGGGGTGGCACAACATGACCACATTCACTCGACACGGCAGGACACTATAGCATTACTAATAAATCGATTGATTTGCTGAAATGTTTCATGCAGAAATCTTATCGCACATCCTATTACTTGATTGTTTCTCCTTTGATGACAACCTCTTCTTCCTCACCTCCCACTCCCACTCCTCCTCCTCCACCTTTTCTCAATGTTGCTGAACCCAGATTTCACTTTTCTTTTTGGATCAATGCATATTATCAGTATAGTTTTGATGTGCCAAATTCACTCTATCTGGGTTTTTTTCTCATTTTCATAATGGAATAGCACAGAAAATAATCATGTCTGAAACTGCATGGAACTCAGTGTTAAAAGGAGCAGATGGAAAGAGAAGTCAGAGATGAGCCAAATGAATCCAAGAAAAATGTGCAGCTAGGGTTCCTATGAAGTTGAAGTCACAAAACTGTACAAACTAGCAGTGTTCCATCCTACAGAATATTCAGCTGTCTGAGTTTTTTGACCTAAACAGTTACAGGCTGACTTTTCTTTGGCATAGTCCATGCTTTTCTACATAAAATCATTTAGTTCTCTAAATGTTTTGATATGAAATGCATGCATTAGCAACAAATGACATTGGGATGTTTTCTTCATAAGTGTTACAGCAACTAAGTGTGTATCCAAAATATTTTTAAAAGGGGGGGGGGACTTTGTTCAGCATCAAGAATTATTGCCATTTTTGTCACAGATTATAAAAGGCACAAATTACATCATGGGCTAATACAGTTTTAACAGCTTGTTTTAATAGGAATAAATATTTCCTTAAGGCATGAAATGATACTATGTTTCTTATTGGGCAAAACAATATGATGCATCCATATAATTTGCTTCAGGATAGTGGGAATTCTATCCTATGGAAGATTGACTGGGAAAACAAGTTAATAGATAACCATTTATGAGAGGACAGGAAACAAGGATCAAGTTACAATTGTTAGTGAATGCAGTATTCATTCTTTATTCCTCTATTTGCATAGAATATTTCATAATGGAAGACTTGCATATTGATTCTGCCAGCTCTTGCTTTAATATTCTGTCCACCAAGTAGTTTTTCAGTACCAGTTGGATATATGCAGGCTACAATTTGCTACTATCTTTGGCAACCTGGTGTTCCACAAAGAGATCAAACAAATTGTTCACAATTTCCCAGCCACATTGTCTGTGAAAGGAACTTAGAGTTTAGTATATCTGACAGGTATCAGCTTAAGAAGGGTTGACTTATTGTAGTGAGAAATCATAATCTATTTGCATGAGAAAGCAGGGTTGCTTATTCAGTTAACCTCGGTGATACTTTGCCTGCCTATTATTCATTACTGTGGGTACCATGTCAAAACCTTTTTAAGGTTCTATTCTGTATATAAAACGTTTGCCTTTTCATAACAGCTTGGGCCAGATTCATTTCCTCTCAAATATTAAGGTGTGACATGGATCAGGACAGCAAACATTAATCAGATATGAAGCTGTAATTATACCAAGCAGTGATGCATGAGTATATAATTTATACTTTTATATTATCAGTACTGAACTATATGTATAAATATAAGTTTAATTAACAGATTGACATCTTTTTGAAAATGTTGTTCAGGTGTGTACCGAGCTTATTCACTGCTCAGCCTCAATAAAAATGGATATATAGTATATAGCACTTCTATATATGATTGTCCAGGTTCCAAAACCCACTGAATAGAACTAATTAATCAAATATCCAGTTTAACTCTTAGTGCATAGTTGAGCTCAATGGAACTAAGGCCGTACAATTTTTAAGAAAATTAAAACATAGAAACTGCTTACATGAATCCTTGCCTGGACAGCATAAAGGGACAAGTACGCTACATGCTGAGAAACAGTGGTTATTGATTGATTTGACATACAGTATGTACCCATGACAAAATATATCGAAGTGATCCCTTAGAACTAGACCAACTTTGCATAAAATGACCTTTAAAAACTAGGACATATTCCAATTAACACCTTAAGAATCAAAGCTGATGTGGGGTTCTAAAATAATGCCAAGATACAGTTCATGAACGTCAGTGGATAAATTATTTCTTGGTTGGTTGGTTGATGTCCTGCCTTTATTATTTTTACAAATAACTCAAGGCAGCAAACATATCTAATATTCCTTCATCCTCCCATTTACCCTGAGAGGTTAGTTCATCTGAGAGAGAGTGACTAGACCCAAAATACAAGGCAGGAATAGAATTCACGATCTCAAGAAAGAGCTTGATTTCCCAGAAAGAAAGAAGTTATTATGACCTATTTCCAATAGATCCTCTAGAGCGGTGTTTTTCTAACTTGGTCACTTTCAAATGTGTAGACCTCAATTACCAGAATTCTATGGTGGCTGGGGAATTCTGGGAGTTTGGTTGAATATTAAATGTTTATGCCACCTATCTCCCCTGTAAAGAGAGTCCGGGTGGTTTACAGGTTATAAAAGAAATAGAAAAATAATTAAAACATTAAAACTACACAGAGTAAGATTTTAAAAATTATACTGAAACCAGAACTAACAGAAGGGCAGGATGGGGACAGGATGGGGATCTTATCCCGCCAATCACCTCCAGTGGTGAATGCCTACCTCAGGGCCCTGTGCCAAGTTTTAATATTTTCCAGAAAGCCAAAAGGACCAGTTCTCACTTCCAGTGGTGGAGTGTTCCTCAGGAATGGGTCATAGCAGAAAAGGCTCTTCTCCTTCATCCCACCTACTGGAATTCCTTAGTAGATGAGATCTGTAGCAGGCCTCTTCCACTGGTGCAATTGAGGTTGGATAATCCCACTGGTGAGAGACAGTTCCTTAGGTGCTTGAGAATTGAAGTCCACATTGACAAAACATTGCTCAGAATAGAACTCTTCGTGGACCTGTCACCTCCACTTCCAGGGGCTCCTGTGCACCTTCCTGATGTCAGTCGGGAAAATGTTAAGCATGATTTGTTTCCGAGGACATTCTGTTGCATTTATCCCCAGCACTACTTTTTATGCTTTTTATATGTCTTATTTTTTGCTTCATGTTATTGTTGATATACTGTGCGCTCGTTTTGTTATTTTATGGTCTTGGTATTCAAATGCTGTTTTAAACATACCATGGATATTTAACCTTTTCTTATATCATGGGAGCGACCAAAAGTCATTAGATTGTGGCATGGTATAGCTGTAATAGATAAATAAATACTTACTAATCGCCATTAATAGTTATTAGGCTGACAGGCATTTTAATAAAAACTAGGAATAAGGATAATTCCCAATATTTTAGCAGCACTTTCACGACTTTTGCTTTTATATTCTTCAGAAAGGAAACTTTGTGATCCATATTATAGTGCTAGTGCTTATGCAACTGAATCAGTTTGTAGAATAGTATGCAGTACAACGTACTGTGCAGTGGTGAAATCTATTTTTTTTCACCGCCGGTTCTATGGGCTTGGCTTGGGGGGGGGCGTAATGTGACTGAGTGGTCGTGGCCAACTCAACGTCACTCACGGCAAGGTGGGGCGGTGGCACCATGCTGTGAGTGACGTCGAGTTGGCCACGCCCACCCAGTCACATAACCGATGCTGTAGAGATAGTGATGCTGACTGCCTGCCGAACGCAGGCAAAAGGTTAGTCGGAAAAAAAGAAGGCAAAGAGCTGGAGGCTGGAGGCTTCTGGCACCGCTTTTTGCCAGCACAAAGGGCCTGCAGCCATCACCTCTTTGCTGGCCGGAACGGAGCCAGGAGTGGCGGCTGGAGGCTTCTAGCGCTGGCAAAGAGGTGGCAGCTGGAGGCTTCTGGCACTGCTTTTTGCCGGAGCGAAGGGCCTGCAGCCTCCGTCTCTTTGCTGGCCAGAACCGAGCTGGGAGCAGCCGCAGCCTGTCCCCCCACCCCTTCCCCCGCAGCAGCAGCCGGAGGCAGGCAAGCTCCGGGGACAGGCAGGGTGGTGACCTGGCCCCTGCTTAGGCGCCACGGAGCTCACCATTGGGCTCAGCGGGGTGGACTGTTGCGCTGCAAAGGAGAGGCCGGCACGAGGGAACTACAAGGAGCAGGGGAAAAGGAAAAGCCCCCGTCCCTCACGCCGGCCGTTCCGTTGCCCATTTCGCCATTGCAGCCCCACATCATGGAGCTTTCACCCCCCAGATGCCCTAGCTTTCCCCCAATTCTCCAAGCATTTATTTGCCTACCTTATTTCCATCTCCATCGCGTTTCTCCTTCTTGAAATTCACTCAATCAATTCCAACTTCATGAGATCTTTTCCTTTCGCGAAAAGTTGGAATTGATTGAACTTTTTTTTAGGGAAACTTTCATTTTCCTGCACACGATGGCGAGAAGGAGAAAGAAATGCAATGGATCTGGAAATAAGGTAGGCAAAGAAATGCTTGGAGAATTTGGGGAAAGCGAGGGCATCCGGGCGGTGGTGGGTGGGGAAAACTCTTCTGCCCAGAAAGAGAAGAAGGAAAGAAACTGCTTCCCTTCGCCACAAAGAAGGCAGGTAAACTTGGTGGGGCCATATGCAGAACGGAGTAGGGAAGGAAGGAAGACAGCGCAGAAGGCAGGGAAAGGAAGCTCCGGGGACCATGGGCAGGGCAGCTAGCTAGGGAATGCAGCACCGGTGGGAAGAGAAGCAAGCGGCAGGCAAGCTCCGGGGACCGGGGGGGGCGCAGCTAGCCAGGCCGCAGCACCGGTGGGAAGAAAAACAAGAGGCAGGCAAGCTCCGCGCACCATGGGGGGGGGAATGCAGCTAGCTTGGCCACACGGGAATGCAGTGCCGGTGTGAAGGGAAACAAGAGGCAGGCAAGCTCCACGGACCGTGGGGAAGGGGGATGCAGCTAGCTAGGCCACACGGGAATCTAGCGCCGGTGTGAAGGGAAACAAGAGGCAGGCGAGCTCCATGGACCGTGGTTGGGGGACTCAGCTAGCTAGGCCGCATGGGAATGCAGCGCTGGTGGGAAGGGAAACAAGAGGCAGGCAAGCTCCGCGGACCGTGGGGGGGAACATGCAGGTAGCTAGGCCATGCGGGAATGCTGTGCCGGTGGGAAGGGAAACAAGAGGCAGACAAGCTCCACGGACCGTGGGGGAGGGCGCAGCTAGCTAGGCTGCGCGGGAATACACCGCCGGTGGGAAGGGAAACAAGAGGCAGGCAAGCTCCGCGGACTGTGGGGTGGGGGGAACGCAGCTAGCTAGGCCGCGCGGGAACGCAGTGCCGGTGGGAAGGGAAACAAGCGGCAGCAGCGGCTTACCCAGGCAGGCAGGCAGGCAGGCAGATCAGGAGCAGTTGGGGCACGGGCACGTCCTCGTGGGAAGGCAGGTAGAGACATTGTGGTGACTAATTGCTTAATAAACTTATATAGGCTGCTAAGCCTATGCTGGGGTGGGGAGGCGAGATGAATAGTGAATGGGCGAGCGGCGGGCGGGGTGAGCAGGGGGCAGGGCGAGCGGTGAGCGGGTAGGCAGGGGCGGAGCCAGCCAGAGGTGATATTTGCCAGTTCTCCGAACCAATCAAAATTTTCCCTACTGGTTCCCGTGAACCGGTGCGAACCGGCTAGATTTCACCTCTGTTCCACTTCCTTAAGATACAGAGCACCCAGTATTAAATCATGATATATAGAAGAGGAGACACCATCAAGCTCCTGAAAAATGCAGATATTTGGGTTCACAAAACTTACAAAATATGTATCTAAACATTTTCAGTTTACAACATACCAGAGCTGTAATGATGTCATTATGTTAGCTTTGAACCTTGCTCTGTGTTGTGAAATCATCACTAGTGTGGGAAGAGATCCATCTGGTTCAGTTCCAAGCTGGGAGAAAGACACTGGAAACATGGAGGCTGATTGGAAAGATGGTTTATTGATG
>JANHFL010007467.1:199170-213065 GCA_032468155.1 Oxyrhabdium leporinum
GGGTGGGGTGAGCAGCGGGAGGGATGAGTGGTGAGTGGGCGGGCAGGGGCCAGGCGAGCCAGAGGTGATATTTGCCGAACCAATCAAAATTTTCCCTACCTGTTCGCCTGAACCGGTGCAATCCGGCTAGATTTCACCTCCGGTACTGTCTCAAGGCTTGTAAAGATTCCTGAATATTCTCGCAAAGTTATTGTCCCTTTGTCACAGAACCTGAGTTATGTTCCATGGTAAAAACTGAATTATAATATTGAAATGCAGTAGACAAAATGTTGGAGGACAGTGTTATAAAAAAAGTACATGGCATCGACACATTGGATATTTATCATGTTGATTGTGTAAAGAAAAACAGGTGGAATCAATGACAATAAAAAAGGCTCTAGTATGGTGTTGCTACAAGTACTAACAAAATATAACACTTTTTATGTTAGCAAGAGCACAGATTTTTTTTATTTTTGCCAAATTGGGTGCCATTAGAATTGCCAGCAGAAACTGGCTGTTTGACAACCTTTAAAATGCACTGGCATTGTTAGAAGTTCAGTAAAATTATTTTTGGATTCTCAACTCTCCCTGAGAATAAGGATGGAGAGAACTGATGATGTAAGAGAACTGTAGGAAACTGGGGAAGGTTATAATTCCAAACATGACAAATGAAAAATAGCTGGACATTGCATTTATCTAGTACAAAACTGTTAGCCAATCAGTTTATACAGTCCAGGAAAAAAGCTAAAGCAATTTACACACACCTCATTTAATCAGTTCACTAATAACGAGGGCTGAGGATTTGGTTATTCAGTTTCCAAGATTCCGTTTCCTAACCCCCTTCCCTCCTTTTTTTCTTGGCATTAAATTCAATTAATGAAATTTGATGTGAATCTGGCTACTCTGATCGTGTATCGCTTTTTAGGGGCTTGGCAGAAGCTCTTCCTAGTGCTGCTGCTGCTGTTTGTTTGTGTGTGTGTGTGTGTGTGTTAGATATTGCTGCCTGTACTGGAACTCAATGATGATTGACAGTAGTTTTTGAAAGATTCCATTAAAAAAAAATCTTAAACAGAAGCATGTGTTATTATGGATTTGGAGACATTGCAGTATTGGACACATTATCTCAGTTGAGAGAATTATATTTTATCCAATCTGAGATAGAGGTTATTCTACAAGCTCCAATTCCTGAAAATCTGGATAAATTGCATTATTTTCTAGATATCTATGACTATATTAAGTGCATTCCTAATTATATGAATTTATTTTAGAAAAAAAATCTGCCTGCCAACTAGAAAAGAAGTTTCTTAATATTGCTTTGCAGCAACTGACTCCTTATTTCAGTTACTGAAAAAGCATGAACTAAGGGGTCCTTGTCTAATTTATTATAATCTAAACATGCTAATTTATGTAAGGTCTGATGCCAGTCCTGCAGGACCTTGCCTTAGATTCAGAGAAGCTTATTGTGTGTGCCATCCTTCTCTTCCTTCTCTGGAGTGGAGATATTTGCAGATACAGTCTGGAGCTTTGAGGCATTTATGAGCTATAGCATATTTTAATATTTATCTGTGGAGATGCCAACTTGTACTGTTTAACAAATCATAAACATCTTGTATACAACAACTTCAACTACATGAAACCAGCATTTTTCCATTTTGCATCCAGCATCTTAGTTGGAGATTACAAACTTATCATATTGAGCCATGGTGGTACAATGGTTAGAATGCAGTATTGCAGGCTAACTCTGCTGACTTCCAGGAATTTGATCCTGACCGGCTCAAGGTTCATTTAGCCTTCCATCCTTCTGAGGTGGGCAAGATGTGGACCAAGATTGTTGGGGGCAATATGCTGATTGTATAAACCGCTTAGAGAGTACTGTAAAGCACTGTGAAGTGGTATATAAGTCTAAGTGCCACTGCTATATTGTTCAACACATCTCTGGAAAATGAATGGAACTGATGCCCCTGGATATGAAAGGAGATTATTCAGCTTTCAAGAATAGCATCAGAAATGCCGGAAATGCCGGATAAAATATTATGCTGATACCACTACACATTCATTTAATTGACACAGTTTTAAACTTTTAGACTTGATGTATGTTGCTAATCATTAGGCTGATGATAAACACCAGTAACATATAAGAAAGTTTACTATACTATTCTTTGGAGCATTTCTGAGTCTTCCTTTGCAGTAGTTAGGTTTAAAGACAGTAGTACTTTAATCAGAAATATTACTTTACTGAGAACGTTTCCAGTTCAACTGGAAATCAGGTGAGGTGGTAACCTTTTCTCCTTGTAATATGGAGACTGCTTCATCTCAGGACGCTGAGACTACCACAATTCAAAGATGAAACAGTCATATATGTGTGCTTTTAAATGTTGAATCTTTGAATTATGATTTCTTGTTGCTAATACCGGGAGAGTTAATTTATTATTGTTAAAATAAATAAATGGAGAAGTGTAGTCATACTACAAGTTCAAGAGACAATACAGTGATCAACAAAAGGAAGGATTTGGAAGAGAACTAGAGAAGAACACAAATGGAGACTAGTGAGAGTGTTATATCTAACATTATTATACAACAAACTGTTACAACCTAATCTATAAACTATAACCCAACATGGGAGGTTAGTCTCCCCAAATTGGTCATTTGTTCCTTTTTATATTTTTTGCAATCCAAATATTTTACCTGCTTGCTGTTTTTTCTTCAACCAAAATTATTATTTTTTCTTGAACCAGATTCCTTTATAATTTTCTAGAAAAATAATAGCTTGAGGGAGATGTTTTACAAATAGCATGCATGGAATATATTAGATACTGCAAGTCACCAATTTCCGAGTTCTTCACTTGTGATCATATTTAGAATTAGAGGAGAAAATGACAAAAATAATAAATAATAACTTAGTTGACTCCAGAGTTTATTAAGTGACTTTAAAAGTCTTTATTTTCTTTAAAAGGAAAACTTGAAAATAGAAAACAAAGCCCCTTATCTTTTAGGGTTTTTTTTTCCCCCTATTCAATCATGTCTAATTCTCAGAGACCACGTGGACAAGTCTCTGCAATGTTCTTGGCAAGGTTTTTCAAAAGAAATTTGTCATTGCATTATTTCTAGGGCTGAGAGAGAAAGACTGGCCCAAACTGGCTTTGTGCCTGAGGTGATAGAACTCCCATATCAATGCTATGATTAAAACTTGAAAAGCTTTTTTAGCAATTACTGTTCTAGTTTATATTTCTGGTGAAAGCAGAAATGGCAACATGGAACACTGCTAAGAAAGATAAGCATGAATGGCCCTCAATCAAAATTCCCCTTTTACTACAACCTTTAATTCAACAAACATGAAATATTTTTTGGAGAAGGGCATGGAATCTTTAATAAATGTGTTGTTAGGTACCGAATGCAGCAAAAGAACTGAAGCATGCATAAAATTGGAAAGATAATAATAGTTGTTGGAATACCATCCAACCCACAAAATCAGCAGCAAGCTCAAGAGGAGGGATAGCATTACTCTAAGTGCATTCTATGCACATTTACCTTGAAGAATTAAATGCTATTCAATCCAGTAAATTTACTTCTGAATACATATGCACAAGATAATGCATTTAAGCTTCATTATTTTGCTTCGATAGCCAGAGTGTTTACACATGTGTGCTAAAAATAAACTTCTCAGAATTCAGTAGAGCATCCCCAGGTAAGCATGCATAAAAATGCAGATCAAGAATATTAATTGATTAGGCTCTTTTCTGTTGATCTCACTTGGGATTATTTCCAAACAAATACTGTTAATATGTAAACAGGCCACAATGGTTTTAATTTTGCATATGTTTTAATGAAGTTACGTTTGTTACTAGACTTAGTGGAAGATTCATAATATGTGAATGAATGCAGTATAATCATACATCTCTTAGAGAAAAAATTCAGATATGAAGTGGTTTTTCTTCCAACCCTGCATCTCTTAAATGTACATCTTTGAAAATAATCTTCTGTTATGCTTATGGTATAGCCTGCATTTTTAATTAATTACTTAAATAAAGAAAATATCTAGTAGTCCAATTATGAAGTAACCAAATTCTGGAAGGAGAAATAAACATTTTAGATTAGACTGAATTAATATTTTGAGAAGTGAAAAATTGAGTTCTCTTTGTCCCATTGAACGATGACCAGAATCAGAAACCTGCCAAAGAAAAACACAGGAGATTTTACATTCTAAATTCTTCTGTTAAAATGAGTAAGATATATAGTAATAAGAGCAGTGTTCATCCATGGCCACACTGTAACTAAAATTATAGCATGCTAGGAAATCAACAGCACCTTAATTACATTGAAGAATTAATGGGGAGAAAATGTTAAAACTAAGGAATAAATGTTAAGAATTTCTCATAGATTAAAAATAGATTGATCGATAGATTACGTACCATCAAGTTTTCTAGCAGTTATGTAGATATTTTTTCTCCATGATAGCCTATCCCTAACCTGTTCCTTCAAGCCTCTCAATGATGTAACTGAGTCCATCCAAATTTTAATCTATCCCTTATACTTCTTTTAATGGTAAGGTTGGGAAGATAAATTGTCTGATCTCCTCCAGCCTGTTTTCATAGCTCTGTGTGTTATTGACTGTTGACTTACAGTTCCATGTGAGTGTATACACTCACGTCCTTGCTTCATATTGAGGCAGCACCTCCTGCTTTGCACAATTCATGGCACTTTTAATGCCCCCCATACCAGTTTTTTTCTTCCTTCTCCAGAATCAGCATAATAAGCTGGGCTTAAAACACTACCAAATAAAAACTAGCTAACATTTTCTCCACTCCTCTTCACTTTAATTTGGCATAAGTGCCTAGGTAAAAGTGCACAGAATGCTGAGAGTGTGTCATGTAGCTTTGGTTTTATTTGCTATTATTGTTGCTTTCAAGTGGAAAATTGATCTAATAACAGCTTTCTCTTGGCACATAGCAGCCTGTACGTTTCTATGACGCTCTGTGAAGATGATCAGCCTTCTGTAGCAGGGGAAAAAAGTGACAGATGTTGCCAGCAAATAATGAACCAATCCAATTTCTTTTGGAAAGGAACTTTAAAGCAGTCCCTTGAGCCTGGCTCATCAGCTGCCTGGGACTCTTTGGGTGTGTGTTTGCTGCAGTGGATATTTTCTTCGCTAGAGGAGCATATTCAACAGAGTTTCAATGATGAAACGGGAGAGGTCATTTAAAAAATTAATAAATATTTTTAAAGGGATATATACGTGAGATGCCCATTAGAGAAGAAAACCCATTTATATCACATTAGAAACAATACAATTATCTTTCTGTATACCCATTTTTGCTGAATGAAGAGGCGCAGTGGTTAGAATGCAGTACTGCAGGCTACTTCTGCTGACTGCCGGCTGACTGCAATTTGGCAGTTCGAATCCCACCAGGCTCAGGGTTGACTCAGCCTTCCATCCTTCCAAGGTCGGTAAAATGAGGACCCAGATTGTTATGGGCAATAGGCTGACTCTGTAAACCGCTTAGAGAGGGCTGTAAAGCAGCGTATAAGTCTAAGTGCTATTACTAAATGCTATTGCTATAATATTCACACAGCTTGACCAAAGAAATTGCATCCACCAGACATACTTTGTGATAAAATAATGAGCGAACCTTCACACCATGCCCATTGTCCTGCAGAACCCAAGGCTGCTTGCTAGGTGAGTTATTTCCAAACAGATTTCCAGAAGATAGGAAGCAGGAAAAACTCCCATAGATTTTTATTTAATCTTAAACACTAAGGCAAATGCATGTCAGTGAGATGCTTAAAACATCAGGCTTAACTCTTTGTCCAACAGGATTCAATGCACCACTAGGTATAGCTTTCTGGCAAAATAAGATTTCTGGCTGATTTTTTTCCCCTTTCCGTTCACTCATCTCCGATTCTCTGAGAGTTCCTGGGCAATTCCCAGTAGTTTTCTTGGCAAGGATTTTCAAAAGTGGTTTGCCATTGCCTCCTTCCTGGGATTGTAAAAAAATGACTAGTCCGAGGTTACCCAGCTAAGCTTTTGTGCCTAAACCAGCATAAGAACTCAAGAGTCTCTGGGTTTCTAGCCCGATTCCTTAATCACTATATCAAACTGGCTCTCAGAAAGGCTGATAAACTCAACAGTTAGCTTAATTGGATCCCTTAATTCATGGAAAGTGCTGACATGAGAGAGAGAAGTGACATTTATTGCTGGATTTAATGCTGTTGCCAAAGCAGCTAACAAAGCAATCCATTGCTCCCTCTTCACAACGTATCCCTACAGCATTGTCTTTATGACTGGCATGTGCTCTTTTATCACAGAGTCACAGAGTTCGAAGGTCCCTGATTGAACGTGTGGGCCAGACCCTTATTCAGGGAAGGAACTGCTAAAGCACCTCATGCCTAGCTAGCCTCTGTTTGAAGACCTACCTGGAAAATAGCAATTTACAGGGAGCAGCTCTTGTCATCAGGAAATTCCCCTAATATCTAGCCAGAATCCACTCCCCTTAGTTTTAATCTACTGGCTCTTGTTCTGCTCTTTAGAGCAACAGAGACTAAGACTATTTCCTCCCCTAAAAGACAGCCTTTTGATTTCTGAAGCATGCTATTGTATCTTCCTTCATTCGTCTTCTCTGCCAATGAAACCATTTCCTAAAGTATTCCTTGCAGAACTCGGTTTCCAATCCCACCGTCGCAGCCCTCCTCTGAACTTGCTCCAATTGGTTGATGTCCTTTTAAGCAGTGGGACAACTGAGGCCTCTCCGGGGTAAAGCAAGGTGAACAATTATTACCTGACACCTTGCCTCTATGTATCTCTTAATGTGCCCCGATATTGTCTTTGACTTTTTCAGCAATTGCTCCATGTTACTAGGTCATGTTCAGTTTGTGATCTACTGGAACAGGGATCTCCAAACTTGGCAACTTTAAGACTTGTGGACTTCAACTCCCAGAGTTCCTCAGCCAGCCATGCTAGGGAATTCTGGGAGTTGAAGTCCACAGGTATTACAAAGTTGCCAAGCTTGGAGACTCCTGTACTAGAACTAGATTTTTTTTCCACAAAGAGCACTACCAAGCCAAGATCTTCCCCAACCTCTACTTGTGCCTTGTATTTGTCCTATCCAAATGCTGGACACTTCCTCACCAAAAGTCTATTTCTGTGTAGATGCTGCATACTAAGCATAATATAATGTAAACCATGGCTATAACATTCAAGTACAGATAACCCTTAACCTATTGCTTAATGACCAATCAAAGTTATGATAGATGACTGTAAAAGAGACTTATCAACCAGTTTCAAAGTTCAATATTTTTGCCAAAAAATGGTATTTATTTCCAGTTTCCCACAAAAACTGGCCCATATGAACAATGGGTTTATTTTTTGACCCCCGCATTAGCTTAACAACCATGAATAAAAGTTTGTAAAAATGGGTCCAGTCACATGTGATCCACTTTATGAACATCATGACTTATGACTATAATCGTGAAGGTTCTGGTGGACTGGTGCAATAAAAGTAACCTGGTTCTAAATGTTCATAAAACAAAGGAGATCACTGTAGATTTTAGAAAGAGCCAACATAGGTCATACTCCACTCAGCATCAAGGATGCAGCTGTAGAGATGGTCAATAGTATTAAATAACTGGGGGTGCAACAATCAGGACTGGTCTCCACACATCATCCTTAGTAAAGCATGAAAACCAGTGTCTGTATTTCCTGCGTCGGATGAGGAGAGCACATCTTTCTGTCCTGGCCACTTTTTACAGAGGCACGACTCAGAGCGTTTTAACAAACTGCATCACTGCCTCAGATAGAAAGTCCATACAGAGAGTGGTAAGGACAACCAAGAAGATTATAGGAAGCTCGTTTCCCATTATTCAGTATACTGCCTTTAAGCGATATGTGCTTAGAGCTCAAAGCATTGTTAGAGACCCCACCCACCCACTTTATGGCCTGTTTCTGTTGCTCCCCTCTAGGAGGAGGTTTCAAAATATTTCTAGCAGGACTACCAGATTCTGTAACAGCTTTGTTCCCTATGCCATCTGTCTGGTAAACTTGCAAGATGCGTTTTTCTCGCCATGTACATGTATACATCCAAACTAGACACTGTTGTTTCTCCGTGTCATAATATATGTGGGTATATGCATACTTTTGTATTTATTTATTTATTTAGTCATGTTTATGTAGTGTATATTGGAGGTGATGAACCTGTGAGAGCTGCATGCAACACAATTTCATTTTAATGCATGCCAATTAGTGTACATTCAAAGTGACAATAAAGTTTGTCTATGTCTATGTCTCAATTTACAATTGGAAGTCGAGGACTATCTGAAGCGGATACATGTCATAACTGGTCACGATTATCACTGGTTATTATTCTTATTATTACTAGCACTCGGAATGAACATTAACGAAACGATCTTGATCGTGATCAGACCCACTGCATGCAAGGAGAAGATCTCAGGTAGTTCTCGACTTACAACCATTCATTTCAGGACCCTCTGACGTTACAACAGCATTGGAAAAGTGGCTTCTCTAGGACTGCTTTTCACACTTACAACCATTCCGGCATCCCCATGTTTCATGTGATCAAAATCCAGAGGTGTGGTAACTGGCTCCTATTTATGGTGGCTGCAGTCTCCCAGGGTCATGCGATCAACGTTTGTGAACCACTGACAAGCAAAGTCAACGGGGGAAGCCAGATTTAACAACTGCAGTTAGTCACTTAACAACAGTGGCAAGAAAAGTAATAAAAACGAGGCGAAACTCACTTAACAACTATGTCCCGTAGCATCAGAAATTTTCAGCTCGATTATGGCCGTGAGGGCTGCTTGTATCGTACATTGCTTTCAAACTAACTCTCCGGTATAATAATCAAGAGTGAAAAACACAAAGGTGCTGAGCCAAGAGCGGCTTCATAATTCTTTGTGTTATCTAAAGCTACAATATCCACAAATAAGGCCAGAGTCATTCACTAACCTTGTTGACTTTCCGGACTAGCTTGCTTGGATGCAATAAGACTGCTTGATCAAAAAAAATATGAGGCAATGTAGGAAGAGATAGTTGTGCACCAGTTGCTCATTCACAGTGTGGCTTATTAGGTGAGCTTCCAGTGGGCTCAAAACATAATAACGTTTCAGATAAGAGAAAATAAGAGGAGCTCTCTCACCAGCACAGAGCAAATGTTCTCTACTCTTCCATGCTGCCTATCAATCACCAGATTCGCCCCAAGCAAATCTCAGGAAGCCCAAAAAAAATTCCACATCCTTTCTTACAACAACAGCAAGAGCCATAAATGAAACAGACTAATAATACCTGAGAGCGGCAGCTGCCTGCATCTTCATCTATTTTTCCTTCAGTGGTTATAGGATAAAAAGTGTAAATATTGGCTCAAGTCCAGCAACTTATGCAATCATTTTAATTACTCTCTTAGCCCCTTGCTTACGATAGCCACCACAACTTGATAAGAAGACTTAGAGGCTTAGACTTAGAATAACTTTATTGTCACTTTGAATGTACACTAATCGGCATACATTAAAGTGAAATTTCGTTACATACGGCTGTCAAAGGGTCTCCACCTCCAATATACACTACATAAGCCTAAAATAAATAAATAAAGATTATACAAATATCCACACATATAATATGACATTATATGACACATATCATATGACACATATTATATGAATATGTTGATACTTACGAATTTGCCACTAGGATACCTTAGTGCAGGGGTGTCAAACTTTATTTCATTGAGGGCCGTATCAGGGTTGCGTTTGACCTGGGGGGGGCGGTGGCCAACTTGACATCACTCGTGTCAGGGGCACCTGTGGTGGCCCGAGCACTCTGCCAGCGAAAATGGGCTCTCGAGCTCCATTTTCGGCTATGACAGCCTCCTGCAACCCTCTACCAGCGAAAATGGAGCTCGGGAAGGCCACACATGGTCCTCCCGAGCTCCGTTTTCACTGGCAGGGGCACCGCCGGCCAGTTCTTTGCTGTTTCCAGGGTGGCCCCGCGGATCGAGCCCAGTGGGCCTTGAGTTTGACACCCCTGCCTTAGTGCTAGACGTGGCTTCCGTGCAAGCTGCCACAAAGTAAGTCGATGGGACCGAGGCATTCGGCAGATCCCAACTGCAATGCCCAGAGACAATACTGTATGTGCTCTCTCTTAGCACCGGCAGGCCTTCTGCCCTACTCCACTTTAACATCATATGTGCAATATCAACAGCAATAAAACCGTATGTAGTAGTACATTGCAAAGCAAAACAACCACCCTTGGAAACACCTTCATTTATAAGCGTGTCAATTGGAAAGAAAAATAGTGAATAACTGCACCCAAGCCCTTTGTAAATATGCCAATCTAGCCACGCCAGGCAGGGGCAGAGCTGTATGAATCTCATGTGTGCGCACACACACACACACACACTGTTCCGGGGGCAAGCTGACTTTGAGAGAGTAGGAAGGGTTTTTGGTTAGTGGCTAGCAATTCTCAGGGAGGTTTGGTTGGCTAGTGGCATGCTTATACTGCTGAATTCCAAAGTCAACTCTGCTTGCATTGCCAGAGCAGGAACGCAGAGAATGTAAACATGCAAATGCTTACAACAGACAGCTCAAACACCAGTTTTTGAAGAGTGAGAGACAGTAAGGCAAATGTAAAAGGCCATGAATCAGGAACAGAGGTACAGTCCTCAACTTATGATCACAATTAGGAGCAGAAGTTCCATTGCTAAGCAAAGGGGTAGGTGGGGGTGAGGTTTATTAAGAGAGTCGCGTCTGCTTTCCCAACCATTTTGACTGTGGTGGCTAAGCAATCATTGCAATTGTTAAGTGAATCATGCAGTCACTAAGCGAACCCAGCGTTCCCCATCGACTTGGCTACGAAAGTCCCAGCTCCCAAGCTACATGGCAAGCAGATTGGGAAAACTGAACATTTTCTTGTCCTTGGGAGGCTATTACTACTTACTTGTTATACCTTCAACAAGTAAAAATTAACTTCTCTCTGGAAACTATCACCTTTGTATTCCAATACGCAATCAATGTACTCATAAAACAAAAATACCATGTTCACAAATGTACTTTATACAGGTATGCCTTCTCTTGAAAATGCCATATTAGGACTCTACGATTCATTGCAGTGATGGTGCAGTGGTTAGAATGCAGTGCTGCAGGCTAATTCTGCGGACTGTCAGCAGTTCGATCCTGACGGGCTCAAGGTTGTCTCAGCCTTCCACCCTTCCGAGGTCAGTAAAACGAGGAGCCAGGTTGTTGGGGGCAACAGGCTGACTCTGTAAACCGCTTAGAGGGGGCTGTAAAGCACTGTGAAGCAGTAGATAAGTCTAAGTCCTATTGCTATTGTCATAATTATTTTTCTGCTCTTCTACCTGTAGAAGAACAAAGCTGCGTACAAAAGACCAACAACAGTTCCCAATCTTCAGAACAAAAAATGACAAATGTAGATCACTTTTAACAAGTAGATTGAAAACCAGCCTGATCCAAGGACGGCTGGAACTCTATAAAAGCCTGAATAAACAGACACATCCTCAGGTTTTGCGTAATGCAAGGCACCATGGGGTCAGCTGCAATTTACAGCAAGCAGATGCCAATTTGCCATGGTGCACCAAAGGATGCCCACTATTTGCCAACTCTGCATCCTCACCAGGCTTCACGTGGCATGGTAGGGACTACACTATATTCAAAAAGCAGGCAGGATTGAGGTGGAGGTTAATGGCTCAGAGTAACTAAATATGAAATGGCAAACAAACTCTCTGCAAAGCTTTTTGCACTTTTTCTTACTTCTCCCAGCACTCATTGCACTTTTTCTTACTTCTCCCAGCACTCATAATAAACAAGGCCAAATTTCTTGGGTCTCGGGAGGCCAAATAGTTCCAATATCTTCTGGAAACAATGCAAAGCAGCATAATTTTAGGGAGGGAGGGAGGGAGGGAGGAAGATCATTTAGACTATAAGCACTTGAGAAAGGTTTGAATGGCTCAGTTCTAAAACTGACCTTAAAAATTCCCTCTCAGAAGATCCTGGATCTGTAAGTGAAGATAAGCGGCTCAGATCCGAAGACATTTTATGCGGTTTATTTATACAGCAACAACTCTAGGTATTTGCAAGCTAGCCAGAACTGTTATACTATAAAGCTGGTGTCTGTGCTATTATACAGATTTTAAAAACAACAATCAGAAATATTAATTATTGTACTGGAAAAGACTTAATGGCATCTGGCTAGAAACTGAAGCACCAGAAATAGCTTCATGCGGTGATGAGCTTGGCATAATTAAGGTAAATACCAGTCTTCTTAAGTAATCCACCTTAAAGGGATAAGATTGTAAATGTAGCTGGAATTCCAAGTTAGCTCTTTATTTCGTTTCCCCGCTGATAACAATCCAAGCTTGCTAAGACAACAGGGTTTCTCCTATAGTTTGTCCTACCTCTCCTGGATCCGTATTCCAGGTCAACCTTCTCCTGCAGCCCCTCGCTTATCTGGCTCCGCTTACCTTTTTCCAAGCGCAGGTTCACGTTCACCCCCCGGTGAGAGCTGCACACCGACAACTGGAAGTGCTTCCTCGTTGTGCTAGCCAACACTACTCCCACTTCAACTTTATAGTGGAGAATTGAGCAACAGAAACTACCCCGTCCATCAACCTGGGCGTGCCACTTTTACAACAGCACTTGAAAATCCTGGCATCGAAAACAGGGCCCGTGTCCTGAGGCTAGGCAGTGCTGTGTGTTTTGCAGTTGTAGAGATGTCGCTTTGAAATTTCAGCCCGGCATTGAACACTGGAAGCTCCTGGATTGGATCTTCCACTAGAAAACGCTTTGCCTAGATTGTTTCTCTGTGACTGACCCTGAAAAAAAAGATTTAGAAGCTAACCCAGTGAAAACAATAGCCATTCTAATGCTATTTCCCCCCACTTTCCTCTTACTGTATAATTACTTGATATGTTCTGGTAAGTGTTCATCACAGACATGAATAGTGGTTTGGTTTTCCTGATACAAAGAGGAAAACTATCGCTGGTATTTTATTACAGGTTCGTTTCTGAAAAGCTCATTTGTTTCCATATGCTCATACTCATTGACCATGTCCCTCGTTACATAACTGGATTTTTACAATGAAAGCAGCCAACTTGCTTAGTTTTCTATATAGGTAGTCACAGAATCACGGAACCCATAAGACTGGAAAGGACCTTGGAGGTTTTCTAGTCCAGCCCTCTTACAACCACAATTGGGAGCAGAATTTCCATTGCTAAGCAAGACAGTTGCTACCCGAGCCCTGCCTGATTTTACGACCTGTTTTGCCAGAGTAGTTATGCAATTCACTGCAGTTGTTAAATAAATAAAGTGCTCTTGTTAAGTGAATCTAACTTCCTCTGTTCATTATGCTTGTCAGAGTCTGGGTGGGAAGGCCACCAACGATGATCACATGACTCTAGGATTCCGCAACTGTCCTAAACAAAGGTTTGCAAAGCACCTGAATTTTGATCATGTGACCATGGGGATGCTGCAGTGGTTAAACCACTTTTTTCAGTGTTGTGACTTGGTTAAATGAATGGCCTGAGAACTAAATGAATGGTCTAAGCTGAGAACTACCTGTATATATTTTTAAACTCGCAACTTCCTGGTTCAATTTCACCACTCGCTGAACCTGATAAAGACTTTGGGAAATTTTCAGTGTTGCTCCCTTCTGCGTGGTCCTAATGAAGAGATTAATCCTTGTGACTTCACTGTTCATTTTTATCTTCTGAAGCAGATGAAGGCTATCTATCCCTTATGAAACATTACCATTATCTTTTTGCGGGCTTCACTCTTGTGCACACATACAGTATATCAGCCCATTGGAGCCTTTCCCAAATATTATTATTATTATTATTATTATTATTACTTTTAATTTATATACCGCCCCATTCCGAGGACTCGGGGCGGTTCACATAAAA
>JANHFL010007467.1:213165-223825 GCA_032468155.1 Oxyrhabdium leporinum
CCAACTCGATGTCAGTCACAGCAAGGTGCCGCCAAACCTTGCCGTGAGTGACGTCAAGTTGGTCACGCCCACTCAGTCACATGACACCCTCCCAAGCCACACACCCCAAGCCACGCCCATAGAACCGGTGGTAAACATAAATAGATTCCACCACTGACAGTAAATTGGATTCAGGTCAAAGATTCATAAGCTTAGGAGGGAGTTGCGGGAGGAAATCAAAAGCTACGCTTTGGCTTCTAAGTAGAATATAAACACAAGAAATGATTGAATAAACCAATATTTATGGGGGAAGGTGCAATCTGTATTCAAACTTCAGGGGAATTATATATAGGTTTGAGGCTGGGCTTTGTATGCTAAGATAAATTTTGATAAATGTTGATTAGACATGGCATGACATGGCATGACATGACATGACCTTCGATAGTGTTCCTTTTTTTATAGTAATGCATGAGGACCTCAGGTGCCTTTCACAGGCCAATCATGTAGATATAAACACAGGGCTGCCTACCAGTGTCAAGTGCCATCGCATAAGCTACACTTGGTGCTGTCACACATTATTTGGAGCAAATGGAGAATATTTCTACTGAGTCATAGAACATTGTTTCATTTTAGTCAGGTGAACACAAATGCAAAATTGCCACAATACTAGAATGATTCAAAGCATAGCATCAAATAAAATGTTCAGACAACAAAAAATGCTTGTCAAGAAGAGGGATCGGGGTGGCGAAATCCAAGAGCTGGCTTTACTAGTCATTGCAACTAATCTTTGCCGTAATTTTGGAATGCTTTGCCTGCTATTCCTGCAGCAGCATCTATATCCTTTAACCCTATTGACTTGCCCAGTAGATTCAGTCTTTATCTTGCATACCGTGAGAAAAGGACCCTGAATGGAGGGAAGATTAGATCAGAGTAAATTCATTATTCATTACTCAGCAGAGTTAGTTGCTGGGTTGGCTTTCTCAGACCACAGAGCCCTTCCTGTAAAGCCAAATAGGCACCTCAATCAGAAACAGGCAAAGTAACCTTGGTTTTTTTATGGAAGGATTAAAGTGCCCTTAAAAAGTAGTTTTCCAATATTGCTCTCATTCTCTTCTTATTTCAGTATTCTTTGATCTGGTAATTACCACTGCAGAGGTAAAGAAAAGGGAACAATGTACTTTCTGTGTGCACTCTTGGTGGGAATCTGCACTTGTGTTTTTATGGGGGCAGGGGAGGAGGAGGAGGGGAAAATGAATTAGTAGCTCAGGGACCTTGATATGTAATTGACTGACTCATTCTTGACTGCTTTGGCTGCTCTTTCCTTATACACACACAGTCATCCCAATCAACTAGCCCTACTCCCTGTGCTCACTCTTTGCTTGGCTTTCTCACAGGCAAGGTTAATTTAATGATCCACATCTTTCAAAGAAAAATTGTACATGTTTAGAATGTGCCCCAATGGCTTGAAGAGTTCACATTCATTTTCTTTCTCAGTAGCAGTAGCATTACGAATCACTTTGGACACAAAGATCCATGAGCAGCTTCTGTTTGTTAAATTAAACTACTCTATTATTGTGTGCCACAGGCTTTTGACACTTCACTATTGCAGATGGTTGGGAGCCTTTCAATAGAAACAGGCATTCTTGTATTCTTGTGTCAGACCTCTGGTAATGCCTTGCCACGTGCATTTATTTTTAAGAATCCGGTAGTAAATTTACTATTATAAGTACTAAATCACAATCAATGTGAACAAATAATTTACATTTTTTAAACTATAAAAAGGGAAGAGAAAAAAAATAAGAGAGGAAAAAAGAGGAAAAATAATAATGAATGACTCCTTATTTAATGCAAAAAGCCACAGAGTTAAGAGAATGCACACAGACAGGTTTTCCCTAAATGCTAATAAAATCAGCTTTTGAAAATAGTTCATTCTGTCTCCATTAGCTACCTTCCCCCAATGCTCAAAATATACAGAAAGAACTGCTGGATTCTAGAACTACCCCCCAAAAAAGTGGGGGGGGCATTTAATTTAAGGCACTTAATCTCTCTTCAAGAAAAGAGACCTGCCCCCTCCTGCCCACTTCCTGCCTGGTTTTAAAAACTGTATTCAAATAAAGGAAGGCACAGATTCCATGAATAAAAGGTACCTTCCTTCCCCATATTGGAGTTGGTAGGGATATTGTAACTACTAAAGAAGGGGGTATTGAGAAAAATCTCCCATCGCAAGGTATGAAAAACAACACATGCATGTAGATCAGCTTTAAAGATCTATCCAACATACATTTATTCATAGATTTTCACCCGAGAGATTTTTGTATTTATGTTATGTGGGCACTATTCAGCCTAATGGATCGTGGTGGCAGAAATGTCAATGTACAAGAAAACCAACATGCAGAGAGATCGAGGACAATTTCAGCAGCTCTCCCATTTCACTGGTTTGATAGTCTTGCCAATGTTCTATTGGCAAAATGTTAACCCTGGCTGAGAAGAATGAAGATTCTTCCTCGTAACACTTCCTTCTATTTACAGGGTATGTTAGACATGCATGTGACTTTTACCTGCAATTCAATATCCTCATATTTCAGAGAGGTAACTGTAACGGCTGGGAAATGAGAAAATGTGTCTCCAACCTCATTCACTTGAAAGCGGGTAACATCATCTAACGATGGTGAATAGTACTGATATTAACTGAACATTCTGTTCCTTAATTAATTTGTCAGCTGCATTTTTGTGAATTATTTTACAAATAGAGTGAAACCGTTTCAAATTTCCATAAAGGACTGTGTGTGTTTATGTTAGTTAAAAATCCCGTTGTTAAGTAAAATATTTTTATTTGGCCTAGCAACGTCGTACATTACATGGTGCATTAATAACTGTTTAACAATTGTTGCACAATGGAATATTCAGTTGAAAAACTCCTCTCCACTCCTTTATTTATTTACGAATTATTCTCCTACATCTTTCTCTTCCCATCAAGGATTTCACTTGCCAGTTAACCCAAATGAAGACAGGGGTTCCTATTACAAGAAGCTTTTATTTGCCCATTACAGCTCCTCTCTAGTTATACCTGCAGATCAATGGGAAGGTTGTTTTTTTTTCTTTCTGAAGGGTGCAGACGAAGCCTCCATTCCTCTAGCATCAATTAGCACTTCAGGGCCCTAGCCAGCTCATATCAAAGTCAAGCAGATTATTTTAATTAGTTTTGTTTCTATTTAAACCTCTGGCTTTTCTTGCTTATTATGGCAACTGATTTCAAAGTTAAACTGTTAACTCAAATTGCAGCCCAATTAAAAGCTCCAACATGAAATCTTATATTTTTGACATCTTGGTTTGAGATAATTAAAATACTCTGCAGAATAATAATCATAAGTCATTATCGTCAGAATTACCACATCTTTTATAGTACACATGTTAAGATGTGTTGTTTGTAGCTTTTCTTTCTCAACCACATGGCATGTGGTTCCAGATGGCATGGAAAGTCTTCATTTCAGGAATTCTTCTTCCAAGAAAGTACAATAAGATTTATAATGTATTTGGAATCATATCACAATTTATACTTCATTATAGTTGTTGGAAAAAGTTGTTCCTTTTTCCAATTTCATATATTCAACATGGTTGAAGAAGCTGTTGCCCTCCAAATGTTGCTGAATCACACTTCTCAACCAACACAGTATTGGAGAGAAATTGTAGTTTAGTAACGTCTAAAAGGCTATGGAATTTTTCTGCGTTAAAGAAGAGAACCAAACTTTAAAGAGAGAAAAACCCTGGTTTGTATAGAAAATAAATTCTGTGGCAAAGTAGTCTACTAAAGTTTGCTGTTGAGTTTAATTGACAATGCATGTTTTTTATTCATATTTCTATTTTATATATTTAAAATGTTACAAATGCCATATGTCTCAGATGTGTAATATTTAATATTTCTTGAACAAAGGAAGGAAGGAAAGCTCTTATAAGTGACTTTTCATTGTGAGACGAGTCAAGGCAGCAGTTATTTTGAATGGATGGTACTTAGAGGAATTTTTTTAAAAAACACCAAATGGTTATTGATTGCAGCCCCATTGATAGGTCAGAATTCTGTGGAAAGTATTATTTTAATAAATTATAGGTCTAGCAATATATCTCTTCCAGAACCCACCTGGAATGATTTCTGAGAATCAGAGTATTCTATGGATAAGTTAGGTAGCAAATTACTTATCAGAAGTTTCACAATGGGCCCTGCTAATTTTATTTTCTATTTGCTTAGGAGTATGGAATAGTTAATATTCATACTTAGGAAAAGTCAAAACCAAAATTAATTTAGAAAGCACTAATAACATTTGCTTCTGTACTGAAAAATTAACAGCAAGAATCATGAGTACATCAAGAAAGTAAATATGCACATTTTGATACATTATATTAATTTCAAAGTGTAAAGCTTTGTATCTATACTTACCAGAAAAATTTAACATTTAAATATGATCTAATTGATACCCAATATATATATAGTCTAACTACAAACATTAAGAGCCCCGTGGAGAAAGAGTGTTACAACCTCAATGTTAGGTGTTCTGCTCTTCACCTGTGTTTTTTTTTTAATGTTTCAATAAATTTTTACTAGCTGCAAAATTCCTTACAAGATCTGCACACCAGGGTAACCATGAAATCTTTTTAGAAGGTTTAAGCACAAACCTATGTCAGAGGCCTGCCCCAAACATTTTTTGAGAACTTCACCTGTAAAGCTCCTGGCTGAATTGTTAATGAGGAAACTCAATATATCTCTTGTCAAGCCTCTTGTCAACATCAGAACTATAGCCATTACTTATCAGAAACGCTACAGGTGCTATTGATAATTAATAAGTATACTTTTCCCCCTAGGTAATTGTATTAGCATTTATTTTCCTAGGCTAGCATTTAACATTGATTGATTTTCAATCATTTCCTGATAATAGAACTCTTGTAGATAAAATATCCACCTTTATCCCTTTCCCGTTTCATATTTCTCAGTGCTGAAAATTTAGCACAGAATGAAACAGAAAAGAAACTACTGGTTCCAAAATATATTAAACACTGCCTATGGTTAACCCATTGAATAAATAATGAGGATTATCCTGTTTTCTTTTAACAGAATAACGGAGTTGGAAGGGACCTTGGAGGTGTTCTAATCCAAACTCCTGCTCAAGCAGGAAACCCTATCCAAATTTATACAAAATGGTTGTCCAATCTCTGCTATTCTGCATGCCAGTATATATTTATTACTAAAAGAATTACATCTGTAGTAAATTGGAGACTCTTGTTATGTACAAGTCAACGTTATACATGCTAAAAAATGATTGCCTCCCTCTTGCTGACCTGGACATAGAACATTTGGCTTTGTGGCTCCCAAAAAACCATCACTACAGATTGATTAAAGAGAAATTAACTGACTAATGCAAAACCACAGCACAAAATTTAGAAGTTATCTGTTGCCTTGTCTGAATTAATAATTCAGAATGGCAGCAATCATTCTGCTACTTTGCTTTGTTTTGAGTTGCACACTCTTATAAATAAACCCAACAGAGAAGTTGATAAAACATAATGTAGAGTAAGCAAAAACAATGAGAAAACTCTCATAGGACACCTATTAGCCTACTTGTCTACATGTATCTTTCACCTCAGCAACCAATCCAGAAGATAGCCAAATGAATAGAGAGAAAGCTGAAATTTGCTGTATGTATGCATGTAGGTATAAGTACATTGTCTCTATTCCAAGGTACTCTGATTATTTTAGAAA
Organism: Oxyrhabdium leporinum; assembly: GCA_032468155.1. Classification (NCBI taxonomy): domain Eukaryota; kingdom Metazoa; phylum Chordata; class Lepidosauria; order Squamata; family Cyclocoridae; genus Oxyrhabdium; species Oxyrhabdium leporinum. Next base: position 218,894 of record JANHFL010007467.1, read on the forward strand.
TATGTAATAGGTCATTTGATGTTTCTCATACAATACGGTAGGGCAATATGTATATCAAAAAGTTCCTTTTTGTTTAATATATATCTCCTTATTTGTATATTTTTAACCATCTTGTTTTCACTATTATATATACTTAGATCTTCCTATTTTCTTTCTGAATAAACTTAATACATCTTTAAAAAAAAGTATGCCATCAAAGAATGGCATGCAAGGTGGTTAGAAATTAAAAATATTTAAATAATTTAAGTCACTACTAAAATATCATTAAAATTGGTCAAGAAAACAACAGCTGAAATTCAACTAAGCAGCATGTTTTTGCAACTAACCAGCAGTATTTGCAAAAGATCTACCTGAATGAGAATATTTTTCTTGTTAGCAGACAAATAACATAGGAGCAGTCAGCTTGACTATCCTTGACTGGGAATGACACTGGCTTAAAATTGTGCAGTTATCAGAAAAAGGATCATATAGTTCTCCGAAATACATGAACATGCACGAGAAGGTAACAAAAATCGTATAGGTCCTGGGAGAGAATCAGATCAATTGGAGAGACATTTTCATTATGAATCCTCCCCTGTCCCTGCAGAAATTTCATCAGTCCTTCCTTCCCTGACATCAGAATTACAAGGCCATGACCTTCCACTATTGTAATGGCATATGGGGAAGACCTTGAGAGATAGGGAGAAGAGATGCTGCCTAGGGGACTGTCAAATAAGAGATTGTTAGGGAAGATAAAAGACTTACAAGATTGATGTTAGTCTTATCAGGTAGACCAGATAGGAGACATAACCAGATAAGCTAATTCTATTTTATTGTAAAGGGACATGAACAGGATCTTGCAAGTCTGAAAGTACAAATATCCCGCCATCTCCTTTACGGCTTGAGAAACTAGGGAGGATCACTTCTGAACCTCTTGCTCTACCTACTATCCAGCTGCAGGCTATGGTCCCTCTTGTCTAACCATTCCCTAGGCAGCATCTCTTCATCACATCATCCAAGATCTTTCCCACATATCATTACAGCTATGTATAAACTTAGACCGGTTTCAAACTTGATCTAAACGAATTACCTTCTACACAAAAAGAACCTCCTTGCCCGATGGATTCTATGCAATTGGCAGAAGCTCCAAGGATGTTTCTTCCTAGGGATTTCAACCTGTTACTACTAGGCAATGCTGAGTCTGGGGCAGCTCAGAGATCATGCCCACTGTGGTGAACATGGACCTTTTCCAAATTATTGATGCTTGCTTACAACCATGTTACAATGTGATCGGGTATTAGAGGACATTATCATTAGTCTTTTGCCGTGTTTAGTCAAATGAATTTTAAATTGCTTTTTTGTTTGCTGATATCACCCCATCCTCCATGGAGCCAGGACCTATTATATCAGTCTGATCAGGTAATTGATGGAGCTGGTGAGGTTCCAGTCAGATATTTGGGATTTTTGCTGGACAGTGTGGCCAACATCTCAGTTACACCAGTTTGGTACTGATGGCAGAGGCCTTGAACCATATGGTCTTTATTCAGCCTCTCCCTATGTGTTGGCCCTGGGATGCCCCTTAGTTTTTTAAGGAACCCAAGAGATAAAAGTATCAATATATTAGCATCATGACATTAGGACACATGTTCCATTATTTTTGCCACCCTTGCAGGCCAACATGAAGATAAGTAAGAACTGTTTGATCCTTTCATAATAGCAACTTCATAGTCACTTCTGGTGTTTTCTATCGCTGCTGACTCAGATTTTGGTCATGAGTGCAACAGAGAGCATAACTATTTATTACAGGATTGTGGGCCCTGTGTCATCACTAATCAATAGGTGGTTTAATAACTTCATACCTTTGAATGCTGCTGGTCTAGCAATTGGTGCCAAAATCCTGTTACCTGTAAGTGGCTGGGATCTTTTCTATCAAGCAATAAAATGGCAGAGTATCTGCTCTCAGCAGGGAGAGTAAAGCAGCATGTGCTTTTATAGCATTGCCAAAGTAATTAGTTCAATATATAGAAAACATGAGTTATCCCTGCTGGGTGACTTAGTTACAATAAGAGCCCATGAGGGAGGCTGAATTCAGATATTACTTCTCCAATTTAAAATTAAAACAATTGATCAATTGGCCCAGCTGGAATTAGAAAGAAACTAAATGCACCTGAAATTTAAAACAAAAATTAACAACTAAATTTGGCTCAGTGAAAACATTTAAAGTCTCACGGCATCTTGGTGCATGTAACACATTATTCTGTCAAAGGAGTATCGATTTTAAAAGAAAGAAACGCCTACAATTGTTGGAGATGGTGTTATTTGATTTGAGTTTTGAAATGATGGTGATGCAGCTATCGAAAATACATTATTTGAGGTAGGCAGATAAGAAGAAAAAAGCCTATTAAAGAAGAATGAAATTTACATTATTTTTATGTGCTCAGCTTGTAGATTGCTTTCTACCCCAGTTACATTTATTTGTAATTTACTTACTTTCCTAACAATTGATTCTATTATATCCTGTGAAAGCTTCTCTGCCTATGGGACATGGCAACAGATTAAAGAAAAATACAAATTGTACAACAAAGAAACAGAAGAGGAAATTCCATATAATAAAATGCAGGCTTGCATTAAAATTAGCGAAGGATGAGTCAATTTACAGAGCATTTAAAGTTCCATAATAGAGAACATTGCCCCTTCCAAGATAGCAATAAGAAGACATAGATCCCATGTCACATTAAAGAGAATTCCACCTAATTCCACACTAATATTAGGGTGCGTCAAATTTTTCCATTTTTAATTTTCAAACATAAGGGGTGCTCAAAAGTTATGATATGCCTTGGGGATTGTAAGGATATTTTGGTTACTTTAATATAATTTGGATGTGCTTGGTAAGTAACCTCATAAATATCAAAACCTTTTTAACATTTTGTTGGTTTCATTTGATGTATAATGTTGTTTCTGCTAGCCAACTGCATATACTCAGTATAGTATATTTGGCAATTTGAGAAAGATTGCTAATTTTGCAGTATATCCCAGATATAATGATCCTAAATATCCCGTCAATCCCAGATTTAATGGTGAATATCCTAAGTTCATTTGAATTGATTTGATTCTTAGATTAAAAATGACTGCATCTAAAATTAAAGTTCAAAAAACCAATTTCTATCCAGTCCATTTTGTCCAATTTCTGTATCTCTGTTTTGTTTTAAAAAGGCATTCATGTACCTTTCCTTAATAAAAACAATTGCATCTGACTTTCCCTAATAAAAGCAAAATTCTGCCAAGCTTTTATACCTAGGACTACAAAATCTACCATAACATAAATAGTCTGAAAAGTGATATGAAAGGCAGATACAAAATGCTAGTTTGTGTACATGATTTTTTTCCAAATAATTTACTGAATCCCTCAGAACAACCGCATGCAAAAAAAAAACTAGTCATATGATCTGTTCCTAGTTCTCTTTAAAGCTACTGTACACTCCTCTACTCATTCAATACATGGCCATACCCTGGGATGCTAAGAAATGAATTTTATCAATATTCTTCTAGCTATAAGATGCTTAATTTATCAAATAAATTAAGATATTATTATTATCAAATTATCTCTTGCTCAACAAGGGTTCCTCTAACATTTTGATGATATTACAAAGTTGAGATTTCGCAACCATCTCTAATATAAATATTAGATGAATCTTGTGTGGTATTGGAAATTTTTTTTCTTTCTGGTAATTTGCTAAAATGTGAACTTTCCACTTCAAGAATTTTGTAACTGTTGTAAGTTCTAAGATATACAGACTCAGACAAGGCGCAAGCCAACTCCCACTGGGGGAAAAAGTGTGTTTATTACAAGACTGGAAGATTACAAAATAAACTTCATTCTTTTTCAAACAAGGGTGTGAATCTTTCCTTGGTAATGTTTGTATTTCTTCTATTTCTTTTTGAACTTATTGAATCTCTACAGGTGGTTCTCAACTTATAACAGTTCATTTAGTGACTGATCAAATTTACAATGGCACTGAAAAAAAGTGATTTGCAAGGTTTTGCAACCTTTCAGCAAGCAAAATCAATGGGGAAACCAGATTCACTTAACATTCAGGTTACTAACTTATCAAGTGCAGTGATTCACTTAACAACTATGGCAAGAAATATCGTAAAATGGGGCAAAATTCACTTAACAAATGTCTCACTTAACAACAGAAATGTTGGGTTCAGTTGTAGTCATAAATCGAGGACTACCTGTACTTATTCTTAGATTCCTATTCTTCTTTTTCTAGATGCTATATTTATTCCTGTTTACTAAATTTCTAATTTATAGCTACAGTCTTTGTTTTCTTATTTTTAATCTTTGTTTAGAAATATATAGCTTATCATCTCAACCTTGTCCTCTGCCCCTCTTTCTTTTATAGCAAAGCAGTCTTTTATTGCCATAACAGGCCAGTAATTATTAGTATATAGTTGGTCTCGATTACTCTGCCAGCTTTAACACAAGGAGAACCACACATTGATTTAATCACTCCCCCATGTTTAAAGAGCTGGCTTATAGTTCTAAAAGGAAAAGATGTGTGAGAGAAGGTTGCTGTACCAAAGCAAAGTCTCATTTTTAGTTCAGGGTAAAATGCTGAGATCTCCCTTGTTTTGCCTTGGATTTTTGGTTGGATGGGAGGAGGGTGCTGGTGTTTGCCAGAAGATTGGTGAGGATGAACTGACTAGCGGTATGGGCCTCTTTCCCGAAGGTGTATGGTACATAGAAATCTGTATGATTTATGGGTCATGTATTGGGTCAGTATTGTATTGCAAAATTAATCAAGCATTTATTTTAGCCATTAAAGGGTTGTGCTTGGGTTATACATTGTTGTTAGTTGGAATGAAGATGAGAAAGATCATCCCATTTACAGAGGTGCCTGACCAAGGATAAGTCCTTGGTGAGACACCTCTGTAAATGGGATGTTCTTT
>JANHFL010007467.1:232204-251170 GCA_032468155.1 Oxyrhabdium leporinum
CCCTCCCTCTCTCTTTCTCTTTCTCTTTCTCTCTCTCTCTCTCCCTCTCTCCCTCTCTCTCTCACACACACACACTCACACACTCAATTCAGTTAGTAACCATGTTACTATTTCTCCAGTACAAATTGAAGCCACTAAATCAGGACCACCAGCGGTGCTGACATTGCCCAGAGTTCCAGCAAGAATCATGAAGTAACTGCCTCAGAGGTAGCAATTAAGTGAGGGTCACTTCCAGTGGCACCAATAAAAAGCATCCTCTGCAGTTTTGTGAGCAAGTGTAGACTTTTAAAGGGAGCACAGAGCCCCTTCCCACAAGCTGGAATTAATATTAAATATCTGCCGGATAGGCTGCAATTTATCAGTTCAATGTATAGCAGCTGCGGCTGCTGCCTCCTAAGGTCCTCAACAATGGGAATTAATAGCTGGGGGGAGTGAGAGACTTGATGTCTCTGTTGGAGGTGAATCTATCACTAGGGAGACTGAGATCTTTGGCTGCTAATTTTTTTTCCTTCTGTGATTCGAACTTGTGCCTGGAAGATAAGGCACTTCCTTACTCCTCTTGTTCATTTAACTTGTTAGATAGTAGTAGACAATAGTATTAGTGAATGATATCACTGAACAAAGCTACTTTTCAGCACTCTGGGTAGCTTCTGGTCCTTGCTTCTTTGGGGGGGTAACCATATTAACCAATTGGTAAATTCTTTTAGGGACTAAAGTTCTGCCTACAAATTAACTAGTTCTCATTTTGACAACATTAGGACAAGAAACTATAGGGGTTTATGACTGTCCTCTCTGCCATGTCATCGTATATCTCCCTACTTATCTTGCCTGGGATTCTAGGTACTGTACACAAAAGAGGACAAGCCACTGCCACCAGCTCTAGATGGCAAGATTCATTCTCATGAGAAACATTTCAGCATGTATTGAAGAGCAAGAAATATGAAAAAGATTCCTCCTGAATATGAAACATAGTCATCTCATGCACAGTATAATCATATTATTTCAGTGAATTGCAAAACTGCAAGTTGGATACTAAAACAATAGGCACAGAGCCTTACATACGGCTGCCTACTACATGCAGCAAAAATCCACACCTACTATTAAAAGCCCTTCCTTCACTTTTCCCAGGAACTGCCCACAATTCAACACTTTCTCATTGGAAGCAGTCAAAACTTCAGCTGTTTTGCAATACCAGGAAAAGGGGTTCTTTACACACACACCACTTTTCTCCATTCCCATCAGGATGAAAATGTTTAGTTGCAGGTACCTCCAGTCTTTTACAACCAGAAATGCTGGCTCTCTGGGGTCTGCCAATTGAGACAGTGAGAAGGATGTGGAAAAGCAGAGAACTTCAATTGCTATCGATTGGGGATGATATGTGTACTAAACAGGCTTCAGTATGATAAAAATCACTGGGTGAAATCCAGTGAGTCGAATGAGCTGAGGCCCTGATAATATTAGTTCATTAAAAAATAACAAATGGAGGGGACTTATGCCCATCCATCCATCATCCATCTATCTATACGAATTATGTGTATGTTGGAGTGTCCTTACTTTTCCCTACCCCTTTGGAGAGTCTAGAGACAATCAAACCCGATTGTGCCATGAGCCATATTGGGATAATTTTTGCCCTTGTTCAGCCAGGGTGGCCGTGGCCTGCACAGGCCAAATCTGGTCCATGGGCTGCGTGTTTGGCACCTCTGGTCTAGACAAATAACTGTGATCTCCTACCTTGGTTGCAACCACAGCTTGGGAGATTTGGTTCAAAGAATAATTTTGGGAAACAAACAGATGTTCAAAGGGGTAAAATATTCTCCTGTTCAGATGAGTACCATAATCCAGCCATTTTCCCCTCATAAAGAACGTAGGATTCCACCATTCCAAGAATTAGCTAGTTGATGAAGGAATCTATTTTATACCACTGAGACACTTCAAGAGATGATAGTACTTATTATATTTTAATAAATAAAGTAGAAATATATTTTAAAGCATAAGCAGTTCAATTTTGGTTTACCCTCAAAAGCATTACATACAAGTGTTGGATGGGACCAACACAGATATGTGGGATTGTAACATCCATGAGTGATTCCATTCATACAGACACAAACACACACACATGCACATACATCTATATTCATTTATACACAGCCTCCATTCTCATACTCTCATACAACACTCATATGGAGAGATTCCTCCTCTGCAATAGTTTGGTTAGAAAAAAAACTTTCATTTAATGAATGATTTTTTTTCAGAATGTGGAGATAAGTTAATGGTAAAGAATAGCGTAATCCTATTAGCTTTCTCTCTTTCAGCCCCTCTCCCCACTCATTAGCTTCCATGGTCAAACATTATGTGCATTTGTCTGTGAAAGCCATTTTTCAAACATAATGGCATGTAGGAAAGGTATCAAGGTAGTGAAATGCGATCCTAATCAATTAATAGGAGGATGAGTTTCTTCTGCATGCAAGAAAGACTAGGGAAAAAAATAGAAGCCAGAGTTACCAGGAATGAGAAGCTAGGAAAAGATGGAAAAATATAAGCAAGGTATTGAGTTAGTTATTGTAAGTAAACAAATAAAGTCTTAAGACAGTTTATAAAGAGCAATCTAGATGTGTTGGAGGAAGCTAAAGGCTGGCATTGTGAATGAAAGGTGGGCCTTGTATAAATGAGGTGCAAAAATCTAGACAACTACTAGCTGGAAACAAAAAAAACCCAGGAAAACTGTTTGTTTCCTATATCCACTCATAAAATTGCCATCATAAAAGCTGTGTGTGAAGCTTCAATGAGAAACAGTTACTTTGATTCTAGGACAAATGATAAGAACATTTGCATTGTAGAACAATATTTGCATTTAGGAATTTATTCTGTCTGATAATTGAGCAATCTCTCTGTTGTAAATGTACATCTTTCCACAATTAAGCAGCATAATTCTTGCTTCGTTTGGTCAATTGTGCAAACCAAGGAAAATTTTAAAACAATTAAAGCATACACATTTAGGAAAACCACCCAGTGACTGTAATTGTGTTTGCTGTTTTCTTCTCTTTTCTTAAATAGCTCATTAAAATGATTGTTTAGGACTGATTGGACACTGCACAAAACTATCCTTTAAACTGAAAATAAACTGGCAAGAAAAAAAATGTATTGCTTCACAGATAAGTAACAAATAATCCATAGTTCTCCATGCCAGGGGAGTCACAAGCAAAGCATGCCGCTGTATAGAACATTTCCCCCCATCAACATATAACATTTTCTAGAACCACCCAAGCTGTGCCAAAATAATGACAAGAGGGACATGTTTCATACCATTTCAGTGATGGTTTGGAAAATCTGTGAAGACACTAGAAATCACTAGTGGGAAATGGCCATAGTGAATGGCTACACCCATCATTCAGTTATGCTGGGAGATATAAAGACTTCCATTTCCACTTACGTAGCACATAAACACACCCTACACTTTATACTTTGTGGTGAAATGATATTGTTTTATTTCTCTTCAAGTTAACAAAAGCATGCACAAGAGAGGGGGGAAATGACTAAATCAATATTGGAGCATCAATCCTTGCAAAATGTGCACAATGGACATTTGTTCATTGGTGGTGATAGTATATGTAAACATCAACCTAAAAATAATCACTAGATTCACATCACTTAGGCATCAAAACCCATTTTAAAACAGCACTCAATTGCTCTCCTGAAACCAGGAGCAAAGAGTTCAGTTGTATTTCTGGTGGCAGCATGTTTTACAGAGTCGATATGTGTTTTCTTACTTATTCACTCCTTACTTCACATAGAAACAGAGCTTTAAACAAGTTCTCATTGAGTAACCTGACAGGAGGGACAGAATACTTCTGAATGAGATGGTCCCCAGTATAGCATGGTACTGTGCTTTCAAGATAATAATTAGGGCTTTAACCTGACCCTAACCCTAACCCTAGCGCTTTAAATTGAGCTCAGAAGTCTACCGCCAATCTGTTGACCATAGGAAACATGTACAGTACATGTAGATCTCCATTTTATTGACTGGATAAACATTAACTCTTCCCAAGTCATCTAATGAGCTTCAGTGGGGGAAGGTGGAACTGAACGTGGTTTTTCTTGGTCTTAGTTCAGCTTAACCACCTAAAATTCCAGATTTAATAGCCTTATGAAGTAAGGTACCAGAGATACACATGAGATGAGCCAGTCTTGCTGTAATTGGGAGCTTTCCTGTTTATTCTGTCAATCTGTCCTGTATATCCTAATGGAGAATGGATAGGGGGAATAAATTATGGAAAATGCAGGAAAAAAATAGGGCACTTTATACCAAATAGAACCGTGATCTAGCTAGCTAAGAATGGTAAGCAATCATAGGCAGCAGACATTGTTGCAACCCTACCTGGATATGCATAGCTTGAGCGCTTAAAACATGTGCTCTGAACTATGATAGCAATCCTGCAAAGAAAGAATAAAGGAAATCATAATAGCATAATCTACATTGTAAGCCTTTTATGATTAAAATGATCAGAGTGGGTGCCTTGAATAATGCCTGGCAAATGGCAATTGACTGCTGATTATAGAAACATAAGCCAAAAACCTCACCTTAAAAACATCAACCCCTATAGTATTGTGAGGATGCCTCATAACAAGGGGAAGGAATATATTGGAGAATTTATGATATGAGACTTCTTCTGTACACACACACACAGCCATAAAAATATTTTATTACAAAGAATCAATATCTCCAGTTTCCTTGGGAAAGGGATTGCATTCTGGACACATATTAGAACTTGATAAATGTTTCATTTTGAAGAATTAGTGCAGATACACAAATAGTAGTATAAAATATTTCTTTTCTCTTTAATCTCCAGTCTGCTGCTGGAGAGTTACTGTAAGTACTGAAAAAGTAAAATAAAATTACAAAATTATCGTTTATTCTAGTATTACAAAAGAGCTCACTTTTTTTCTATTATCCATTTTTTTCCTAATCATCAAAACCATACAGATCATAAATTCATTTTTTTCCTTTTCGTGCAAAATGTCTGTAAGGTTTTCCAGAGTCAGTCATAAATGTAGATAGTGGTTTTTTCTCATATAAAAGAAGTTTAGCCATGTCCGTAAGTTCCATTACCCTCAACAACCATTTCTCCCTTATGTGTAGTGTCAAACCTTTTCACTTTTGAGCATATTAATGGTCTTGCTGCAGTTACCATACACACACACACACACACACACACACCCCTGCATATACTGAAAAAGAAATTGGAACCTATTTTTTTCTTTCTTTTTCTTTTTTCTTTCCTTTCTTCCTCCCTCCCTCTTTATTAGTTTGTATTATTGAAGTATTGAAACTTTTAACTTTATAACAAAACCCCTAATCAGAATAAAAAGAAACTTAATTGTTTATGAAGCAATATTATTTGACTAGCCCAGAGTGTGCCTTTCAAAGAGATTGATCTTCCACCTTAATGATTACTTGATTTCTTGTGATTTTTTTTTTCTTTGCTCCTCTTACACATCACCTTAGATGGGCTAGGAAATACACAAGTAATGCAATTGCAGTTTCTGCATGTGGCAAGCGAGCTCTTTGAGATACATTTAATTCTTCAGAAATCCTGCTGTTAAATTCCCTTGATTCTTTTAGAGAGATAATAATACTCCATTTTGTAAAGAGAAGCCAGAATCTGATTGTCTTGTTATCATTCTTTTAATTGTGACTTTTGTTCTTAAACAAAGAAAGGAAGATGAAAGGAAGCAGAGAAAAGTATATATTTACATAAAAGTAATTCCAGCAGATGAGTGAAATCAAAGGAACCAATTTACAAGGCAGGAAAGGTTACTACTGATTAAATGCCCTGTAATCTTCACAATCTCTTTGGAACTCAGTTTATGCTGCTCAGCAGTTACTGTATTAAAAATAGCTTCATGTTTTATACCTCCAAATCTTTTTAAAGCTATTCAAATGTCTCTTTTATGCACTTGGGAATGATTGGCCTACATTTGAATTTATGTGAAGGTTCCTGAAAGAAAATAAATTGCCATAATAAATATTTTCATAATCTGTATTTTGTTCAGTTTCGCAATGACACTCTATGTCACTTTAGTTTGACATTTTTAACACATGATCTGTGAAAGTGAATCCTGCATTTTTGCTTGCCAAGAGAGTAAAAGCACAGCTTATTGTATGTGTGCAGTCACTCTGCTTTTAATGCTCATATAGGAAGTCAGACCACATGCTGTCCAGACATGATCCAAAGGTCTAAGGTGACATAACTGTGATGTCACCAGCTGTTCAGAACAGAGAAACATCTAGAACATGTTGCATATATTGCTACTGCAGTTCTCAAATCAGTCACAGAAATGTTATGGATGGATCATATCCTAAGCACAACTGGTATGTTTGAGTTCTTTAAACACCACATACTGGTTGTATACTATATTCCTTTAACATGTATGAAAAGGGAAAAACAATATGGATGTAAATATACAGTAAAGTCGAATTAATAAAATACATTTAAAAAATCCCTACACCTCTAAAGCTATCATCAGATTTTGCAGATTAATATTCAGCTGATGCCAGTGTCCCCTTTCACAATTACTTTTCTGCCAATGCCACCCCTCCCTTTTGCTATGGCAAGATTTAAGAGCAACAGCCGGGAAAGAATCCTGCTGTTCCACTGAGCTATTAGGAGACTGACCTAAACTTGGAAGAATTCAGATTTAACCTATATTCCATGAACTGTTGGAAATTCCTGAACTTTTCTCTTTCCAATTTTCTCTAATAATAGGTCAAGTTTTTTTCTTCTTCATATAGAGGTTGAACTATTTTTTCAAAGGATCAGGGATTACTTCTCATCTCTAGCTGCCCCAGTACTGTCTTATTTACAACTAGGTCATCCTGTAATTTATAACCCTGGCAAAGAAAGTCTTTTCTTCTTTCCTTGTCTCATTCTTCTTTTCTTTCTCCCTGCCTCCCTTCCTCCCTCCCTCCTTTCCTTCCTTCCTACCTACCTTCCTTTCTTCCTTCCACTATCTAGAACAGTGGCAGTTTATTTTGATGTATAGCTTGATAATGATATATTCATCAGCCCCACTGACAAATGAAGCTCCCATTCAAAAAACAAGCAATTAATAAACTCATTAATGGATGAGTTTGGATAATGAATATGCAATAATATGTAAACAGTAACTGGAAGAAAGCCTTCCTTTTTTTAAAGCAGTTGATTAACAGGGTTGTACCTAAACATCTGTGGCACCCCTATGTGCACACCAAGGAAGAATAAAAATAAAAATAATATGGACTTTGCGTTGGAGATCCATAAAGAATATATTCTCCAAGTATGCAGTGAATCCTAGTTCAAGATCAATATCTGTAAGAATGGAGAGTTGAAAATGTAGTACAGGTGAGGCATCCTGGCAATATACTGCTAGCTCTGGTGTAGGTGATAGCGATAGCACATATCAGATTTCTTTATTTCAATTTATTCTGTAAGATAACGTTCAGTAGATAAGTGAAACAAAGGCAGTGTCTCCTAGTGTGCTTCTTACTGGAATCCCAGTAGAGTCTGTCATTAATAACACATCAAATAGCTTTGTAGAAGAAGGAATTGGGAGAATTTTTCTTATAAAAGGGGAGAGAGAGAAAATGGCCTGCGGAGGCAATGAGAAGTTCAGTTGCGCTCCATAGTTTAAGCTTGTGCATGAAGTGTGCATAACCCTACCTCATCCCTTTATTAAACAGTCTATTAATTTCTTTCTCCCTCTTCTTATATGTGCCAACACATGAACACAGTAAATAAAAGAAATAATGACAAGTTCTCCCCTTCTTTTAACTCCATTTCTTTTATTACATCTTCGCGTCTTAAGAAAATTTTAGATAAATCAGAGATTAGCATAAGGAAATACTTGCAAGTCAGGGCAACAACCTGAAATTGAACAATATATAGAAGAGTAAGAGAGGAATGTTCTAACCTATTCCATAGTTAGCAGAACAGACCTTGAAATAATCCGTTTACCATCTTGAGATACTTCTAATAACTCTCATGTTATCGTCTCTGAAGATTGTTTCCCGCCATGTAATAATATTACCTGCCCTTTTGGTCAGGCTTATTACAGACTATTCATTCCAAAAAGTAATCATTGAAAATATAAAAAGAGTTAAAAGAAACAGATGACTGTAATAGTAAATCAAAATAAATATTCATGACAGATGACTAATGATAACTAGCTATTGAAAACTTGACATGGCTGATTCATAAAAAATAATAGGTTTTGAACTGATATATGGGAAACTACTTCTGAAATCATTAATCCAATTTACTTTAGAATGATCCTGGAATGTATTGATTTCTGTAAGAGTTCCCTTGAGAAACATATGGGCTATGAACGATATTGTGAACAAGCTGTACAGAAGTCATCAAATCATCTTCATTGGGAGTTATTAAGAAAAATATAGTTAGGCATCATTTTGGAATATTGAATTTGTAATTAGAACGGGATTTTTGGCAACAAGTAGAAGCTCATCTTGGTAAAAGGGTATGCACCTTCCTCTGCATACGAAGGAAATTATAAATTCACCACCTTATTTTAAAAACTAGCAAATGAACAGTGTGATGGCCTAGACTTGGAGCTCTTGCCTCACAGTCAGGAGGCTGTGAGTTTGATCCTAGGTAGCGGCAGATATTTGTCTCTCTGTGTGTGCAAAGTGAAAATATCTGCTGTGAGCTCCACATAGGCATTGGAAAGGGCATCCGTCCAGTAAACACTAGCGCCATTCAGTTGCCCAGACTCCACTATGATGCAAAGGATTACAGAGCTGTTAAAAAAAAAAGAAAACATTTTAAAGACTAGCAATGCATTTCAAGAAGGAAATTAACTCTACCATAAACATGCATATGAATCCCATAACAATTTGCATGATAAAGTTCAAACATATGTTATGAGTCCTCTCAGTCCTTCCTCTACTATGAAAGCATTCTCAGAAAGGAACAATATGCATTAGAAAAACAGCAATGGCTGTCATTCTTCTCTTGCTGCTCATCTTCATGAAGCGCTCCTTCAGCTGACTGCTTTTACACTCACCCCAGCACTGGACCTTTAACCACTACATTTATGGCTTTGTGGGGTGGATCATAGTTCATTGATGGAGCACACACCTTACTACTAGAAGAAACCAGATCCATAGCATCTTCACCTATGAAGAATCTGGTAGTGAGCAACGGCAGAAATATTCTTTGCCTCTGATCCTAAAATGTTCTGTCAGATGAAGAGTTATAGGCAAATAGCCCAAATGTATCTGCTATATAGTTCTACGAAAAATTATTCCTCCCTTTTTGGAATGTATGAATTTCTGCCTATATCCTTTTCACTGAACACTATCAGAACTTCATGTAGGTTCTATTTATAAGTGGAATCTGAATAAATACCAAAGTTTGGGGCTTGTTCCATTAAAAAAAATAATCATCCAAAATGCAGCATGTAAGTATGGAGACCTAATCCTTAGATACAGTAACTGCTTTCACCACTGTTTGATGCAATGCAATCAACACTTCCTACAATTATTTATGCTCTCACTATATAAGAATTTGGGCATCCTTTCAAGGCAAACTGCATCAGCTCAGAGAGTTTTCTGGCATGAAGTGCTTATTTCAGCGCTGCCACAGCATGTCTATGGAGTTTTAGAAATGCCACAGCATTTCTATGGAGTTTCACCTGTTATTTCAAAACAATGAATTTATTCTTCATTCTGTTATAAAGTTGCTAATATAAGTTTGGACTCATTGTCTTGCCATAAGATCCTCTTATGCTTTGGTTGAGGGATAGAAGGCATCATTTTCTTCTATAGAATTCTCTGATGCAGAATTCATCCACGAAGTAGAATTCATCCACGAATGAAGGCTTTGGTATCTCAGGAAGGAATTCATCCTTCCTACCCTAGGTACCAAAGCATCTCCAAACCCTGACACCAATACTTCCATGTTTGTCAGCTGGTACAAGGTTCTTACAACAGAATGAAGCGTTTTAGGCTTCTGCCAGCTTTAATCACCACTATGGAAGACGCTACCAAAAGGTTTACTCACCTGCCACTCCATATCCCTTCAGAAATCTGTTGGGTCGTCCAGATGGTGCAGGGAGATGGCAAATTTGAGATAAGAATCAATGTTCTGCTAGTGAGCAACAGCTTTAAGTGCTTTTCATAGGACAGCCACTCTTGGAAAGATTTACTGTTGTCTTGAAACGTCTCCGTTTCATAGCTGTCTCTGATTATGGGTTGGTGGAGCACCAGAGTTTTCGAAGTGATTCTGTAACCTCTTCCAAAGTGAAAGCCATAAATCGCTTCCTCATTTTTTTAAATGGCTTTTGAGCAGAGCATGAGATACCTCTGAATCCATATAGTAAGAACTTCACTGTAAGAAGTAGAATCATTTGTCAGATTTATACAGGGTAAATCTTGCCCAAATCAACCCTGACTGTTTAGTGAAGTATTCAAACAACTGGACCTACTTATCCCATATGACACTGGATGCTTTTTATTGACTCAACTCCTCTTACCTATCAGTAGAGCCAACATGGATCTATGCTGATATTCAATAGTCCAAAGACATAAAATAATTTAGAAAATCCAAAAAATGGTTACCCTATTGTGGACAGGCAAGAAAAAGACAAGCAATTGTGTCAAAAGGCAAATGCCAAAAGCACCAAAAGCATGAAGACTGAGTAATTTATTCACTCGACTTCTTTCAGTTCTAAAAGAAATATAGTTTATGAGGTCCTTTTCCAAGTGGCAGTTAGCTCCTTTTTCTTCTCAGCGGAAATCTTTTTGAAGACACAGCTCAGCTCTCAAGGAAAATGAGTTTTTGTGAGGTGGGGGGAGGGAATTTTGCAATCACCTGTCATTTTCTGCTTGTCATTTACCTCCCCTGTTGCTCACCTTCCCTTGCTGACCTCCCTCTTGGCCTTTAAGCTTTTAGGCACTGAGTCTGAAAACACATGTTCCGTGAGGGTGAGGTTTACTTCTCCTCATGGCAATTTTTTTTAAAAAAACCTACACGTTCTTCCTATGTTCTTTCTCATTTTTGTACCACAGACACAGTTCCCTTAGAGGGATTTTCCTCTAAGCTAAACATTGTCCATAGGGTTTGTTAAATAGAAAACAGACAAGTTGATAAACATGAGGCAAGATAACAATTTGAAGAGAAGTTATTCAGATGTTTCAATGCATCAGGAAATCTCTGCAGATGGTAGTGTTTCGCATGATAATGTTGGTGATCGATAATCCAGAAGATTACTACAGGAGAGCAGAGAATTCGTTTTCTTCATCTCTTTTCTGCCATCTAGTGGATAGCCTGATTCTTGACACCCAAGTATAATAAAAATAGTATAAAAAAGAGACCAATCCCAGAGCAGTCTTCAGTTATGAAAGCACTGAAAAAGTAGGTTTACAACTGGTCCACGAAGTTGCAGCCATCACAGCATCTCCATGGTAAAGTGATCAACATTTGGGTGCTTTGCAAGCGGTCCTCATTTACATTTACATCCCACAGTCACACGATCACCATTTGCCACCTTCACAGCCAGTTTCCAACAAGCAAAGTCATTAAAGAAGCTAGCAAGAAGTTGCAAGTCATGGTCATGTGCTGTCATGCTTAATAACCCATGATGATTCACTTAACAACCGTAGCATAAGTGACATCCTAAACTTAGTGTAATCCCATGACATTTCACCTAATGGTACGCTGCTTAGCCCTGGCATCTCCAATCCCAATTGTGGTAAGTGAGGACTACCTGTATTTAGGATCAGGTCAAGCATAAGAGTTAAAAAGCATCCAGTTTTAAATAATAAAATTTTAGAAAAGTATTGAAGTTCTTGACTGGCATGATCCTGCACTGAAAGACACAAAGTTCATGAGCATCCCTGCAAAATGGAGAGTCCCTGTAGTTTTGCTGAAATCCACTGAAGACCTTTGTGTAAACACATAACCTTCCATGAGACTTCTCCATGCCACTGACTTTCCATTTCTTTTCTGGTCTCAGAAGTATAACCCATAAATAGAAAGGATCATTTTAAAATTTGCTCTGACTAATTACTCTCTTTAGAGTGTTCTGATACCCCAAGGAGTATCTGAAATGTTGAGAACCTTCTAATCAGTTTGCGCTCAATTCTGTTCTAAGGCTCATTAGAGCATGCCAGGATCTTTCATCTCTATGTTCCTTATTAAATTTCTAATGGCCTAAACAGGAGTAAAGGGTAACAGAGAAAGATGGCATAATATGAAACCTGCAGGTGGTTCTGCCGTGAAAATGATGGAGCAGAAAAGAAAACAAAGATGTTAATTTAGAAGCTTTTTTTGTTGTAGTTGTTACCAAGAATGAAAATGCCCAGTAGCCACTTTTGCGAAGGACTTAGTCAGTGATCTGCTTTTCACACATATTTGGATTGGCCTCAGGTTTTCAGGAAGAAACTTGAGAAAAAAAAGTATGGAGCAGCAAATTAGGTTTTCATAAGCAGTTCAGTAATGTGAGATTCTCAGTTCCAGTCATTTGTAACAAATAAATGTCCTATTTACATACATATTTACTCCCAGGAGAGTTAACTCTAGTTGCCATTCCTGTACAAAGAAACTGAACATTATCCCAGGCATAGTTTCTAATGCCCCAAAAAATAGCCCAGAAAAAGGAAGGCCCCAAAGCATTCACATATCACGGAAAACACAATCTTTTTAATTAGTAAATCTTTGCTAATGCATTGAAAGCTTAACTAAGCAATGTGCTGTCAGTCACATGCTAATTTGACGTTGAACTTGCTCTTCACATTCAAAAACCTGCGGTTGCAATCACATACAAAAGGCACGGTTCAGACCTATTTCAATACTGTATATTCTGTAGTTCATAGCCTGTATAAAACTATACAAGACAATCGAGCATTTGGAAACTGCTTACATGAAATTTCAATCTAAATGACTTTTACTGACCTAAATCTCTGCCAACATTAAGCATATTTATCAAAGCCTGTTTACAAAAAGACTTAAAACTGCACCATCTATGTTATGTTCCAATGCATGTAGTTTCATCGGTAGATTCAGTAATTTAATTGCACAAGACTGGAAAAGAATGTTAAGAATTGTTTCTTTCAAAAGCATTAATTTCTCTAAGGATTTTAATGTGCACATGGAAATTAAGTATAATACATTTCTATATAAACCTCAAATTAATGTGGAGAGTGGCAGAAAACAAGGCATATTTTTAGATAGCCAACCAATTTGAAGCAAGATTGTTCAATGGCAGAATCACTACATTATGCACATTTTTTATGAAATTGGTACCACTATATTTTGGCAATAAATCTAACTTAGCCAAAGCTGCACAAGTGCCTGTAGTTGCTTGCTTAAGACTGTAAGCAAATGTTGAAAAGAAACCATTTCAGTGATATATCATGCAGATATTGTGAAGGAAGCAACTGGGTAAATGTGAAATGAACAGGGGCCTCATGGAGAGCTGAGCATTTGATTTATGTTCCCTCCTTAAGCAGTGAAGAATAAGTAGAGTTGTGGATATTCACAAGGGGAGCAAACGATGACACATGCATAGTGATATTAAGCAAATGCCGTGATTTACATACTTGCATCAAACACTGGGAAGCAAGTATGTAGAGATGACATTTGCATGAAGATATTATCATGCACATGTCATCTTTTTGGCAGAATTGTAGTTTGGTTCAGATGGTGATAAATAGAGGTGGCATTTTTGTTATTATGAATCAGATTGCCCTAATCCAGATACATTCAAGGCCCATTATTATGATTCTGCATTCACATTGGTACTGGGTATTTCAATCCCATATTATTTGTTCTTCCACCTTCATAATTACATTGTCTTGGTTCCTGAGCATACTTTTTTTCTTCTTTTGCATTGCTTCAGCAACTGAAGTAGTCTATAAATTGATTAAGTAAACAAAATTGTTTAAAAAAAATAATCCCTAAAGGGCATTTACCTGTTAGAGGTAAGTCTCTTCTGACCATTACCTGCTCACCTTCCTGCTCACTGTTTTTTACTTGCTTCACTTTGTTTTTGGAGAATACAACCCGTGGTGAATAGCTCAGAAGGACCTTGTTTTCCATAGGTGCTTCCCTCAGTTTCAAACGAAAGTTATCAAAGCTGTTACCATCATACAAAACAGATATACAGTGAACACAATGAAAAAAAAGCTTTCAGAAACAGCATAAGGTTCCAATGGCTACTGAAAAATGGCAACCGCAGAACCAAAGCTTTATACTTCAATAGATTATTTCACCCAGCAGAATAGTTTAAAAGACAGTCATATCTGTATGCTCTCACTTTATTGTGAAGAGCGACTCACTGTGCTATTGCGAATGAAAAATAGGATGGGAAATAGCTAGTTTACTGTTTCTTGTTGCAAATGTTACCTTATTTAGGTTGTGCGCTATTTTTTTATTATGACAGAAGGAATCAATTTTCTGCAAATGAAGTAATCGTTACATCCAATCACGTTTTTGTGATACTAAGGAAATAAGCGTGCATAGCTCTTTTAAGAATTTCTCTAGCTGGCACTGCATTAGTCCAGTCACTGTTCAGACTTGCTGGAATACACAATTTACTTTTAGAATCCTGGTGCGCTTCAGCAGTAGTATTCTGTAATAAGGGATGGGTAGAGTCATAATCCCCTAACCACTGTCTCTTTCATATAGAATAAGGTTAAAACCCTTGTGTCTCCAGATGCGGTTGAACTCACCATTGCTGTCAGTCATTCAGTTATGTCCAACTCTCAGCCACTCTATAGATCAGCACTAACCCCTCCTTCAAATCTGCCAGGGTGTCATCCTTTGTAGTATCCAGCCAGCAGGTACTAAGCCGGACCCTTCTCCTTTTTCCATTGATCACTCCCAGCATGATTTCAAGTGAGTCAGCTCTCATGACATCATGCATGGTAGCCTCTGTTTGGCGATTTTGGCTTCAAATGATATTTTTGGGGAGGTTTGTCTAGGACTTCTTTCTTTGTTATTTTTTCAGTCCGTGGGATGTGTAATAGCCACCTCCACCACCACAGTTCAAAGTATCCACTCTTTTCCCATCTGCCCTTTTCAGAATCCAAGTTTCACAGCCACAAGTAGAAATTGAAAAAAAATATTGCATTAACTAATCTGCATTTGATTGTGAGACTGTTGTCTTTACTCTTCCAGATGTTATTCAAGACAGACAGTTCTTCCAAGTGCTATATACCTTCTGATCTCAGGGCTGCAGTTGATTGTAGAGCCCAGAAAGATGAATTCCTTTACTGTTTCGATAGTCTCATTGTCAATCTGCACTCTGATCTGTGTGTTCTCTGCAGTTGACATTATCTTTGTTTTCTTGATGTTAAGATGCAGTCTGGATTTTTCATTTAAATCTTTGACTCTTGGGATTAGCCTCTCCAGACCCTACTTGCTCTCCATGAGCATCTGTATATTGGAGCTCCCTAAAACCTCAGCCAAAAAGAGAAGAAACTGAAGTTATAGATCAACAATACTGATAGAGTGGGTGTTCCTAGAAATCCTAATCCCAAAA
Source organism: Oxyrhabdium leporinum (assembly GCA_032468155.1). Classification (NCBI taxonomy): domain Eukaryota; kingdom Metazoa; phylum Chordata; class Lepidosauria; order Squamata; family Cyclocoridae; genus Oxyrhabdium; species Oxyrhabdium leporinum. The sequence goes on from JANHFL010007467.1 coordinate 247,742, forward strand.
GCCTAGTCTGTGCCTTTCTTTGTGTAATGGTGATCGGTTTCTCTTTTCACTACGCAGATACTCATAGCAGATTCTTTTGACCAGCATACTCAGTTCATTCCACAAAATACAAGTTCAGAGCAATAACAGCAATAGCACTTAGACTTACATACTGCTTCACAGTGCTTTTACAGCCCTCTCTAAGCGGTTTACAGAGTCAGCAGATTGCCCCCATCAATCTGGGTCCTTGTTTTACCCACCTTGGAAGGATGGAAAGCTTAGTCAATCTTGAGTCTGGTCAGAATCGAACTGCCAAATTACAGGCAGCTGGCAGCCAGCAGAAGTAGCCTGCAGTACTGCATTCTAACTACTGCACCACTGCAGTGGTTATATATAATATAACCCCAACATGCACTTTTTTATTGGTAACTGTGCATCACTCTTACTAAAAGATATTATGGAAATAGTAGTTCTCTTTGGAGTTGCTAGTACAAACACTGGAATTAGCATAACTGGAATTGTTCATATGGGAGGGGACACTACCATTAAAGCTATCTTCAAAGAACCCTCCAGTTTAAAATGTGTTTGCTGACACTCTTGTCAGAAACATACAGAGATTATCAACTTCTGGTTCTCTAGACAAAATTTGTGGAAGGAGGTCTACTGATGTTCATGAATACTTGTAGTAGTATCAGATAAGGGAACATTCCCTAATTGATTGCTTCTAATTGTGCTGAACTGCATCCAACCTTACAAGCCCATCTGGACAGCAGCGAGTTCAGAAGGAATGCTCTATGCCGGTGTCAAACTCGCAACAACACGTTGTCATCACATGCCACAACTTTTTTCCCCTTTGCTAAACCAGATGTGGGCATGGCCAGCGCATGATGCATCTGGCTACAGGCCCTGAGTTTGACACCCCTGGTCTATGCTATTCCATCTAAAAGATCAGAGTTGATAGTGTGCTTATGCCTCATTAACAAAATCTCCCAAAGATGCATTCTCTTTTCATAGTTCCCCAAGACTACCGCAGCACTTCAAAGTATATTATTGCTTTATTGGAAAAATCAATTAAAAATTAAATATACAAAATCAAATTAGTCTCATGCTGACTCTCAAGTTCTATTGCAGAACTGAGATTTTATAGCTGCTATGAAATGGGAGCTTATGGGGTGGTATCGTCTGAAATAGTGTGCCGTGCACTGAAGTTGTGTCATCATGGAAATGAAGCTTATGGAAGGAGAGGATAATCGGACATGATAGGAGCATGCTGAATTTCCAAGTGAAAAAAATGGTGAAGAATAGGAAGCTGCTAAGAAAGTTTCTAAAAAGAGGAACAAAATGTTGGAAGAAGACCTATTAATTAATACTAAAATTGAGAGTGTTCAGTATTTTAACAGCACATCTCTCCAAAATAGAGGTTGAATCAGAATTCAAGCCATATCTCAGGGGTTCAGTTCCGGCCAAAAGATATTTGAACTTTTAAAAGTTTAATTTTTTTTTTGTTTGTGTGTTCGTTGTTTCTGAGTTTTTTGTAGCAGCTCAGATCTTTTCTTTACAAAAAAAAAATCTGATACCGTTACTCAGTTACCATGACACCATTATTTCATGGAGTTGTTTAATTATGATACAAAAGACCAGTGAAAATCTATCCTAGCTGCCTACTTTATAGTAGAAAGAACAGAAGCAACAAGAACACAGGTCACAGCTTCTTTGCAATTCACAAATCAGTTGTTAAGACTGCTGACAAAACTCTATCCAACAAACTCAGCCCTTTTCAAACAATATGAATTGCAGTGGGCCAAAGAGCTGGCAGAATATATATTATGCTGGCAGAAAATTATACCTAAAGGAACATCAGCCCTCTTTGGTTTGGTTCAAAAATGACACTCTCCACTGGTGACAAATGTACAGCTAATTCCAGGTGGCTTGTAATCGGACAGAATCACCATATGTAGAGTTCTGAATGGAGGAAAGTAGGCTATTTGGGAAAATGAGTATCAAGGCTGCATATTCAAAGGGTTTTGCTCACGCCATCAGTTACAGGACCAAACTTACCCAGCCTTAGCTCTGTGACATTACCTCTTACTTGATTCATATGTCACATTTAAATATAAAGTGGTTTGGCTTAGTATTTTGTGTGAACATAGTTACTGCAGTTTCTAAAGCGCATTTTATGTACTCTCGCATTATGGCTTAGTCAAGAATCTATTGCAAAATAGATTTTGCCTACAGCTCGTCATGCAGTTAAAGCTGCTGTAACCCTACTTGCGGCGGCTGCTGCTGTTGCTGTTCTTAAAATCAGTTATTTATTCTAAACAAATATCCTTGAGTCTTGCCAAAAAAAACCCCCCCACACTTTCATTAAAGTGTCGGCATTCATTCCCGTAAAAAAAGAGAACAAAGAATCATATAATATTTGATTAACCTATGTTACTAGCTTTTGTAAACAAATAGATTTTGAAGTTCTTTTCAGAATTACGGATATTCTTGGCGATTAGCTCAGGGAAATGAGCATGCATTCGAAAAGGATAAGAGCCTTCTCTCACAAGAATCCACAGGAAGATTTCGGAGCGGGGGGGGGGGAGGGGGGGAAATGAAGCCCATAAAGAAAAGACAGCTTTATTTGTACATAACTCTTGTATTGCTGTTAACAGCTTGGAAGTGACAAAGGCACAGTGATTTCTTTCTTGAAAATCTGGTTCACGCACCTTTGGTGCCTCTATGTTCTTGTTAAGGAATAAGGTGAACAGAGAACAACCTGGAAGATGTGAAAACTGTCTGCAGTTTATGGGGCGGAGGTTTCTCAGCGAGCTCAGGGTACGGCGAAATAGATTGAAGCCACATTAAATAATTGACTTCGGTCAGTTCCGCCTTGCACAAGTAGTCCTTGAGTTATGACCATAATGGAGCCTAGTTATCATCGTCAGAACTTATGCCGGTTGTAAATCAGTTCACCCACGTGACCAGGCGTATTTTATGATCTTTTTGCAGCAGCTATTAAGCTATTAACTCATGCTTCGCTATGGGTCCGTGTTTGGCAAAGCCGTTGTAAAACCCTGTCACATCACCACGGGATACTGCTGCAAGTGGCCATAAATGCAGCCTGCTTGCTGAATGCCAGAAGGGGGCTGCTCTGACTGCAGCAGGGCACAACTGTTGTAACTTCAAATCCTTGGCTAGGTCAGTCGCTAAGCAACCAATTATAAGTCAAAGACTACCTGTACCTCTCGGAGTTTAAGCTATTTGCTGCTGCTTCCTGCCTTTCTTACATTTTCTTTATAGCCTTGAAATTGAGCAGTTGTTGATTGCTGACATAACACCAGAGGTGGGCTGCTGGGGGTTCGGGCGAACCCTTTGCTAAGACTCTGCAGGGTTCAGCGAACCCCGAAATCCCATTCCTGGCTGGCCCCGCCCCTCTCCGCCCAACCCCGCCCCGGCTGTGAGAAC
>JANHFL010007467.1:251270-263219 GCA_032468155.1 Oxyrhabdium leporinum
GGAGCGAGAGAGAGGGAGGGGGGAAGAGAGGGGGGAGGGGGGGAAGAGAGAAAGAGAGAGAGAGAGAGAGAGAAGCTGAACAGCAATGAGTCCTGTGGCACTTTAAAAGCAAGGGCTTACATGGTAATGTATTTCATAGTCTTTGCTGTTTTACTGCTTGTCCTCTAGAAATGGCAAGAGTCAGCCACTCTAATGATACAGAGAGAGAAGCTGATTCTTTATTCTTATTCCCAGGCCTCCTCTCCACTTAATTATTTCAACACAAATTAATGACAAAACTTAATTAGACATTTGCTTTGCAATTATTTATGAGGTTGGCTTTTCACTTCAAGATCACCACAACTGTAGACCACAACTCTTTTTCCATGGCACCTTTGCTATAATCACTTCAGTTTTCTCTTCTCCTCTACTTCAGTTTCTTTTTTTTCCAAACTGATAACCGTCAGGTACGTTGAACTATAAATCCCATGACCCCAACCAATATGGGGAGCATCTGATTTGCAAAGGCTATTTCACTGCAAGTCTCAGTATATATAACTTAGTGATCTATCTCATATCCTCCTCTCACCTATCTCTTCCTTCCTCTTCCAATATACATGGCCTTGTGTTGGATTTTGGACTCTTATCTCCAGGCAGGCTTCTATTTTTATTTGATAATTGTTTTGGAAACTGCAGAGCTGAAAAGATATTAAGCAAGCGCTTGGCTAAAAAAAACAATTTAACGATTTTTTTTTAGATATCCCTTTCATTATACTTTTTTTTTTTTGCATCAACAACTTGCAATAATAATTTGCACCCACAAGAACAGCCAAAGGAAGTCAGCTCATCTCAGTGTTGTCTCATCCCTCCAGTCTATTTTATTAGTCCCAATCAACATTCTGGCAGCGATTTTCAGTTAAAACTATATCCTTCCAATGGGTTGGGTCAGCAAGAAAAAAAATCCAATGACATCAGCCAAGACTATGTATTTGCCTGGGAGGATTATTTTGAGAAAGTTAATTAAACATTTCCTTAGGTTGCAGGGCATATACCACACAGGAACACTTGTCCTTTGTAGAAGCAGATTTCTGAAGGGCAGGTGAATTTGGTGTATTTTCACAACAGTCACTTTATTGTTGAATACTTGACCAACACTGAGGCAAATGACTGTCTTACCTAAGATTGTCCTTGGGAACAATACTGCAGTGCTGAGATATAATATATGTATGGTCTTCAAGAAGTAGTTTGTCCCAGAGAAGGTGATCAAGCTGATCAGACAGCTGCTGTTTCAAGAAATTATTTTTTCTTTAAGATAGTGACAAGAAGATGGTGTGTAGTTTCAGACGACTTGAAATTTGTGTGGTGTTCTTTGTGTTTATGGAGAGCTAGGAGTCTGTGAAAACTTTTGGCAGGGCAGGGGTTGACGGTATTATGCTTATCAACTCTTGCAAAGACCCTGGGGTGTTAACACCTCTGACTGCCTGAAAGTGGTGCTGGGATTGGAAGTGAAGCCAATGGCCTTGGGGCTCAGTGATGGCTCAGTCAAATTGGTGAGGAAGGGAGTTGAAATTTGTGGAAGCTGAGGAGGTTGCTCCAGCCAGCAATTCTGATCAACCAGGAAAAGTTGGAAGCTGGCTTGAGTATAGACCTAGATCATGGAAATGCTGTAGAGGCTGATTTGAGCTCAATGTAGCAGCTAGCAAACAGAGAGGGACGGGGATGGATGTGCCTTAGTTGCTCAGGAAGCCATTCTTAGCAGCAGTTGCAGTTGGGAAGACTGGGCAAGTCCCTATCTGCTAGCTGACCTGGTGAAGATAGTAAAATTACCTGCAACTTCACTGACGCTGCCGGTGATACTGTGGGCCTGGTTCATCTTCTGATCCCTGCCCTCCTCCTGTCATGAACTAGAGGGAGATAGTCTAGGAGATGATCTAATGGCCACTTGAAAGGATTCCAATTGGGTGACACGGTGCTGGATGGGGTGGTGCTTCTGTCACTAGACTATGGGTTCCTGTTGAGGTATCCTCTGGGGCTGAATGGGACCTTTGACTTCTTCTTTTGGAGTGAAACCAACAACATGGTCTCTTTGTCTTGTTCCCTACTATACAGGGGTGTGGGCTGGGGTTGGATAGGGTGTGTGAGGATGCTACCACAATAGCCTAGTCCCCCTTGGCCTGCTGAATACACAGGGCAGCTGTGGCCTGAGGTGAGATCGGGGTAAGTGTAATGTGTTTTGTGGTGTTTTCTGTGGATGAACAATTTGATGTGAATGGTGTGAATGGATATCTCGACCTGGAAAAAGAGGGTGAGGCATGGGAAGAAATCCAGGGACACTCCATCTCTTGTTGCACTTTCCCATTCAAGACCTGTGCATAGTCTGAAGGTTCCGGAGGACCTTTGCACAGATATATCTAGTGATCTACTTGTTCCCTTTCTTGGAATTAGAAGCCCTTCATATAGTGAGTCATGTCCTGATCACCTCCTGATTGGATTACTGTATAGGTAATGCTTGATTTATGACCATAATTAAACCCAAAATTTCCATTGCTAAACAATGGAAGTGAATTTTGTTAAGTGAATTTTGCTCCCTTTTACAACTGTTCTTGCCACAGTTGTTAAATGAATCATTGCAGTTGTTAAGTTAGTAACACAGTCGATAAGAGAATATGGCTTCCCCATTGACCTTACTTGTCAGAAGGTCACAAAAGGTGATTCTGCAACTGTCATAAATACATAGCAGATGCCAAGTGTTTGAATTTTGATCACATGACGATGGAGATGCTTCAACAGTCATTTATGGTCCTAAATCACTTTTTTCTGTGCCACTGTAATTTGGAATGGTCACTAAATGAATGGTTATATGTCAAAGACTATCTGTACAGTAATACAATCTACGTGGGGCTTCTCTTGAAAACCATCTGGAAGTTATAGCTGATCCAGAGTATGGTGGCACTGGTAGTGATTGTGGCATTATGTTATGATCACATGACCCCATTGCTTTGTGTGCTGTACTGGTTACCAAAGTTGCTAAGGAGTTGAGTGGCTTCAAAATTGGATGGAAGAGGATGGATAGATGGATGGATGGATGGATAGATGGATAATATATTTTTTTAAAAAAATTAATCACGACCTGTTAAATTGCCTCTCTGAACCCAGACAAATATTGAGGGACAATTTTTGTCTGTACATTTACCACTTCAAAGCAATTGTTCAAATTACTGATGTTTATTCAAGACCCATCTTCCTTGCCATTTTAGGCCTTGACCTGCATGTCTTAATTTGTTGACTATAGAACTTAATTATTGCTGAACTGATATGAGGGTATCAGTGAATCAGTACACATCCTTCTAAAGCAATTGTTACTGAATAATATAACCCTATCTATTGTAGACTGCAAAGCATAGATTATAATTTTTAATAGCCTTCTGATATAAATCTAGCCAACTGGGCCTCATTCAAAAAACAGTATAATGTATGATTAAATACCAGACTAAATGCCACACTAAATACTCTGGTATGATTCCTTGATACATTCTTATAGTACTCTTTTACCTGACTATCTTTTCCCCCTGAAATTAGATAAAGCAGGATGCCTGATGGGCTACAGTAGATGTACATCGGCATAGACACAATGTTGGGGCTCTACCTGTAATAGGTTTTCTTCACCTTTTCATTCTTGTGAAACAGTATGAGATGCGTTCTTACAATGTCCATTCCTTTGAGCCAGATTGCATACCTGATTATACACCAGATTCTTATTCCTTCCTCTTTACGCTACAGTTTATATGCCACTTCAGTTAAACAAATCTCAGTGGTTTACATAATTCCATACAACATCACAAAATAACATAATTAAGAATGAGCCAAATATGCAACTACAAATTCCTCAATTCATGCAGAGGAAAATAACATGAGAGGCAGGGGGAAGGAAATCTTAGGCCAGGTTCCTCTTCCTCCTTCACAGATGACAGAGTTTGGGAATGCCCTGGGCTTTGGCTGGTGCTAATTAGAGCCTGGTCCAGCTGTAATAAAATGTCCCTCATTCTTTTCAACCACAGCAACCACAAAAAAACATTTCATTCTTATCTATCCCAGAGGTGTTTTTGTTTTTTTTTTAATCTTGACAACTTTAAGATGTGTGGTCTTTAACTCCCAGAATCCCACAGCCAATAAAGATCGCACATCCTAAAGTTTTCAAGGCTGAGAAACACTGATCTTTCTTGTCCTTAGTGAATACTTCTCAATGTTGCTTAGCTGATTTCATGCCTCTTGTCCAATCATTAAGATAGAGAGCTACAGATATAAAGAACATATCAGGAACCAGACATTTCCTAAGAATATGAGTAGATTCTCATTTTCATTCAGAAGGCTTTGACTAGGAGAATAATGTCCACATTAGGGAATAACACAAAAAGCAAGTTTCCAAAACGGTCAATAGGCCCATCCATAGAAAGGAGAACTGGAATGCCGTTGGGAGGTCTGAAATTACATGTTTAGAGCCCCTGCAGATGCTCTCCTAGTATTTCAGTGTCCATGTCAAGCAGCCTGAACAGGATCAGATACAATCTATTGTGCAGCAGGTGTTCTGACTTGTACGGGTTTTATTTTTCATAGCTTGCAGCAGGAAGAGTAGAGGAATGCGGCCTTTTTGTGGTAAATCCGTGACTCAAAATACATCCTATTCATCCTATACAGCTTGCTAGTAATTCATAGGGAGTGAAATGATAAAAGTTAAAACTAGAGAAAAGATGCTTCGGGAGTGTTGTTATTTCCCAGCAGGGAATTTTGTATTTCACAGGCAAATCTAACAGAGTGACTGGCAAGTACAGTGGGGCAAAAGAATCCAAACTAAGACAGGTTTGTGACCTTACAAATATATAGTGAAGTAGAAAGCTCACCCAATAAATGCCAACAACTGGAGAGGATCAAAATGATTTTTTTTTTTCAAAACTGCCAGGTTATTGTGAGTCACTGATCTTTGCACCCAATAGACCAAGAGGAACAGTCATCATGCTATATAGATCTCCCATAGAATTTTGATTAGAAACAGTCAGAAGGTGCAAATACAACAGTACTCAGCATTCTGTGTGCCTCAGCATATAGTCATGCTGGCCACACGACCATGGAAGCATCTTTGGACAATGCCAGCTCCCTCGGCTAAGAAACAGAGATGAGATTGTTCCCTAGAGTCAGACATGGTGGACAGGGGAAACCTTTACCTCTAAACAATGGTAGCAAGAAAGAATTGGTTGACAACTTTTAAAGAAACAAGATAACCACAGAGGCATGGGTGTCCTTCATTGTGTGAAAATATTTCAGACACAGTCCTGAAAGGCAGCCTTACTTTGATATATGAGAGATGCCAGGGCTCTAATTGTTATTCTAACATGCTGACCCTATACTTTTTCTGGAGAAAGAGGGAGAGAGGATAAGAAAGCAGCATTACATATTCCTGAATGTACTGTGTCTCCTGAAAGCATAAATTCTATAATCAATTGATCCCTAACAGGGACAAATTGGCCCCACCGTAAAATCCATCCTTAAAGGTGTTACAGAATAATACCACTAAAGGCAACTGTGCAATAATATGCTGGCATAATTACATAATTAATTCAGTCTGAACTCATATTTCAAGTCAGTTGTACAATGGCCACAAGCCCTAGAAAAAAAAATAAAGCATTAAAATGCAATCATAAAATACCTAATTAATTTCAAAATGTCTAGCAAACAGAAATGCTTCAACTTGATGCCAGTCACAGTAGGCTGGAACTGTCATCAGAGTGCAACCACTCTTACAGCATGAAACTAATGATTATTAACTCTCCATTGGCTGTCCCATGGCCACTAGACTTCTTTTTGTACTCCTCAGAGCCCCATCTAACCATAGTTGTTGAAATCAATGGCACTCTAATTTAAGGAGGGAAATCTATTAATTTTAGTATAATCCTTTAAGTAGTTTTAAATATTGGAGACATTTACTTTTCACAAAAACTATACCCTGGCTTTTCCAAGCCTTTAAGACAAATTCGACCTCTCTGAATCAAGCCCTACCCAGTGCAGTCTAAGCCCTTTCATTCTTAGTTACCCATTTCTTCCCTAAAGCATCCTTCAATAATCTGCTTTTTAAATACTTGTGATAACAGCCCTCATCATTCCAATTTAAATTGCTGCAGAATAAGTACAGAGAGCCAGTGGTCTAGTGGCTAAGGCACTAGGTTAGAAAGCAGGTCACCATGAGTTCTAGCTTCATCTTAGCCATGAAGGCCAGCTGGATGATTTTGGACCAGTCCCTCTTTCAGCCCAACCCACCTAAGAGGATTGTTTTCATGGGGAAAATAGGAGGAGGAAGGTGTGTTGAATATGTTCGCCTCCCTGAGTTATTTGTAAAAATAATAAAGGCAGGATACAAACAAGCACATGGAGAGAGTCATCACTTAATGAGTATCCTGTTTAGTGACCTGTCTAAATTACAGTGGCACTGAAAAAGTAACTTATGACCAGTCTGACTTTTATAACTGTTGCAGCATTCCCTGCAGTCACATGATCAAGATTAAACCACTTTGCAACTAGTGGGCATTTACAACTGTCATAGTGTCCCACAATCATGTGGTTGTCATTTGTGTTCTTCACAGCTAGCTTCCAACAACCATAGTCAATAGAAAAGTTGGCAGGGAAATTGCAAGTTGTGGTCACCTAATCTCTCATTTAATGGCCATGTCACTTAGCAACACAATTGGTAAGCCATTATGTTTTAAAGAGACTACTATTGAAACTAAGTCTATTAAGGATGAGGTTGAAGTTCATAGCACAAAAATGACCAGAAGTGCTACTAGGCTGAATTGATAAAGAGATTGGCAATAGGCATTGGCTGGATCAGACTGACACTACTCTATATCAATGCTTCTCAACCGCAGCAACTTTAAGATGTGTGGATTCCAACTCCCAAAATTTTCCAAGGAAATGTAGGTAATGTAAGGCAAGTCCCCTCATGCCACTTGCATCACACATTTCTCTCATGAAGCACTTTGGGTATATGCCATTGCCTGTTTTCCCAATGGGTTAGGGTTAGGGTTTGGCTCCCAGTGATTGAAGGCCCCCAAGTGCCCTGAGTTTTACCAGTGACTGGCAATTTAAACTTGGATTTTCACAGGCTAAATGCACAGGCCATTATACTGATTTCTAGATAGCAACACCACGACCTCAAATGTCTGCCAAGGGTACAGATTTCTTCAAAGCTTTCTAGTTATAGTGGTTGAACCTCTGAATTCTTGTCCTTCTTGGGCATGGAAGCTAGCTGGATGATTTGGGGTCAGTCGTTCGCTGTCACCCCAACCCACCTCGCAGGGTTGTTGTTGCAGGAAAATAGGATATAGCAACATTATGCATGTATATCACCTGAGATGACCAAAAACAAAGGCCGGATAAAAATCTAAAAAATAAATAAATGAATGAACAAAATAAGCGTCCTTTCTCTTATACACGTAATCCTGGAATGTAGCTAATATTCCATTTTAGTTTTTTAGGGCGATCATAGAAGCCATGCTGCAGATACCATAATGTATTGAGTGTGATGGGTAGCAGTGAATTCACAGCCCTGGGGCAGATGCAAAGAAATGCACAAGTAGTAGAAGTAATTCAGCCATTTTTTAAAAAAACATTGCACTTACAAGACCTTGTTCACCTCAAACTGAGAAGACAATTAAGGGAAATACTGACTTCCAATATGAATGATCTCCTCCTAAACATTCAGTATCCTAATGGGACACACTATATGTTGATAGAGCACAAGTGGAAATTTCATGATTACATCACAGAACTTGTTTTCTCATAAACTGAATTGCCTTGCTAGATTTAGTGGTAAAATGGATATAGTTCACCTCAGCACACTCACACAAATAAAAAGCTTCCCTGTAGAGATTATTAAAGGATAACAAAGAGAAGACGGAGTTGGCATGATTTGATTCTTTTTTGACAAAGAAATCTGTTTATGATGCTTTGTTTACGTTCAGTCTCTTTTTAATGAACTTATACATATGGTTTTTAAAAACCCTTACAACTGACAGTTTTTCCCCCTACAAGAGCTAACAGTGCTTCTGTGCAGTTAACAGATTAAAATTAGTTTTCTAACTCTGATGTTCACCTTTTCAGTCAGAAAAATCTGAAGGAAATTAGATTATTTTGTACATTTATGCATTTCCTTAGAGCATGTATTAGATTCTGTCCCTACTACTCTACAACATACTGTATGACTCTAAAATAAGTTCCTCTAACTTCAATTTACTTTGTTCCCATAGTGCAAGTATTGCTGATCAAGTGTACATGGTTGCAATCAAGGCTTTTTTAAAAAAGTAAATCCTATATTGTTTGGCGAACTTACATAGCGCATGCAAGTTGAAGCCAAAGTTCTTATATTAGGCCTATAACATAATTTCAACAGGGAACAGGTTTATGTATTTCATTCTCGATGGCAACAGGATAGGATGAAATCTAGCAGAATCCAAATTTCGATAGTTTGCCCTCCTGCTCCCCACCCACATCTCTCCCTTTGAAAAGGTATGCGGGAGGCTTGGTTTTTTTCTTTTCTTTTTATTACAAATGTACACACAACAATGGAGCAACAGGTAGTCACAGAACCAGTTTAAGATGGGCTCCGAAGCAGAGGTGATCTCTCAGGAAAGCCTGTGTTGTGTTGAGCATGGAGAGTTTTTGCTGTGTATAAAACATGCAAAAGAAACTACACCAGTGCCCTTGTTTGTAATGCAAAGGCAAGAAGTTGTTTGTTTGTTTGTTTGTTTGTTTGTTTGTTTGTTTGTTTGTTTGTTTAATTAATTAATTAATTCATTAATTAATTAATTGATTGATTGATTGATTTGTTTGTCAAACATATACAAGGTAACAAGTATAGGGATGAACATAAACATGAACAAAGGGAGTAAATACAGATAAATGGGGACAGTAAGACAGGGACAGTAGGCATGCTGGTGCGCTTATGCACGCCCCCTTTAAGGACCTCTTAAGAACTGGGTGAGGTCCACGCTAGACAGTTCGAGATTGAAGCTGTGAGGGTTTGAGGCTGTAACAACGGAGTCAGATAGAGCATTCCAGGCGTTGACCACTCTGTTGCTGAAGTCGTATTTTCTGCAATCGAGTTTGAAGCAGTTTACCTTGAGTTTGTATCGATTGTTTGCCCGTGTATTATTGTGGTTGAAGCTGAACAAGTCGTTGAGAGGCAAGACGTTGTAGCAGACAATTTTGTGTACTACGCTTAAATCAGACCGCAGGCGGTGCAATTCCAGATTGTCGAAGCCCAAAATTTCAAGCCTGGTGGCATAGGGAATTCTATCGTGAGTAGAGGAGTGGAGTACTCGTGAAATACCTCGGAACCCGCTCTATCGTGTTAATGTCTGATATACAGTGTGGGTTCCAGTTCTTGACTTATAACAAGATGAGCAACCTTTCAGCAGTCAAGAATTACAATAGGCAGCACAATAACTTCAAGCTGTTACTGGAGAATACAAAAATGATTGTCTTTTTTTCTTTGTTACTAATTCCACATTTGTCTATCAAAAGATTAACACATCAAATTGCCTTTGTTACCTACTCATTATAGGTAGTCCTTGACTTATGACAATTGAGCCCAACATTTCTGTTGCTAAGCAAGACAGTTGTTAAGTGAGTTTTGTCCCATTTTACAACTTTTCTTGCCACAGTTGTTACTGTAAGTGTATCACTGCAGTTGTTTAGTAACATGGTTGTTAAGTGAAACTGGCTTCCCCATTGACTTTGCTTGTCCGAAGGTCACAAAAGATGACCACAGAACCCCGGGACACTGCAACTGTCATAAAAACATGCCAATTGCCAAGTCGAATTAAGATTATGTAACCACGGGGACACTGCAAAGGTTGTAAGTGTGAAAAATGGTCATAAGTCACTTTTTTCAGTGTCATTGTAACTTTTAACAGTCATTAAACAAACGGTTGTAAATCGAAGACTACCTATATTCACTATTCATCAGGAAAATATTCTATGGTTTAGCAGTTTCTTGCCTTACAGTAGTTCTTTTCAACCTTCCTCTACACTTGATGAATTGTTCTAATATAGGATGTGAACCAGAAGATGAAAACAGAGAGCCATATACTATACTGTGGAATGTAATCAACTCCCCCTCTTCTGTCACCCATTGAGCTGCCTTTCCTAGCCAGACTATGGAACATAAATCACTGCTTTCAAACCTTTAGGATGAAGGTTGGTTGAAGGCTGGATTTGTAACTGGCTAACAAACCATACTCAACGAGTAGTCATTAATGGTATTACATCTACATGGAGGGACGTAAGCAGTGGGGTACCACAAGGTTCAGTCTTAGGCCCAATACTCTTCAATATCTTAATAAACGACTTAGATGAAGGAATTGAAGGGGAACTCATGAAATTTGCAGATGACACTAAACTGGCAGGAATAGCCAACACCCCAGAAGACAAGCTCAGGATCCAAAAAGATCTTGACAGGCTTGAACAATGGGCTCTATCTAATAAAATGAAATTTAATGTGGAGAAAAGCAAAGTTTTACACCTGGGCTAAAAAAACCAAAGGACAAGTACAGATTAGGCGAAACCTGGCTCCAAAACAGTAAGCGTGAGAGGGACCTTGGAGTCTTAGTGGATGATGTGATGCCACAAGGTTGTTTTGAGAATGCTGAGACGCTGAGACTTCCGGTTTGACGTCGCTGCGAGATCAGCGCAGGGGAGCGGGCTCCACATCCCCACATCAAATCCTCTTCATCAGAGGGCCCTCCAGGGGGCTAAAGTCACCCCATAGAGGTGACATACAAAGGAGGGGCACCCTGCAGGTCCCGGAAAGTGGCAGCTCTCCTGCTGGACCCAGGGTTTCTTCCCTCTTTGCCAAAGATGAAGACGAGTCAGCCATCATGGCTGCCGTGTGACTGGGGCAATCGAAGAAATGAAGACTGTGCTGGAGCAGTGAGAGTGGACAGTGATTGGACTGGGTGGGGTGGATTTTTTAAAATTTTGTCTAGGATTTACCCTAAAAGAAAATAAATCCTGAAAAAGAGGCTCTTTTGAATGCTTTTAAGCACTGATCAAAGAGAAACAGAGAGAAAGTACACCCTAACAGGAAATAAGTAAAAGTTATAAAATACAAAAAGATTGGATGGACAAATTTTATTGGCATGACTTTGAATAGGCATTTTAAAATGCTGGATATTTGACTGTTTATTGAATTTTTTTGCTGAATTAATCAGAATAAACCGCTGACAGAATAGCCTTAATGCTGAATTTTAAGTTAAAGGTGCTATCTATTGGTGAATACATATATATTATGCCAGACTCCTCGAACAATGGAAACAACCTTGGAAAATTTTGATAAAGAAAGTAACACCTGGAGGTCTACTGTATTATCTACTGTTCTATATTTATCTACTGTATGGTCACCAGAGAATTAACCTTGAAAACCTGGAAGATATTTAATGGATTGACTTTTGAATTTTGGAATCAACCAGAAATTTAAAAACAGGACTTAAGGAGCTATTTGGAAAATGCCCTGGACTGTATAAATAAATCTAACTGGGATATAAAGAACTATACTTATTGTATTCCCTGTCAAACAATGTTAAGTAATTTACTGGCTTTGGGAAATCAAAAAGGATAGACTGGTGACTGGTGACAGACAACTGACAGAACATTGAGTAGTATTTGGACTTTTTTTAAAAAAACAACAAGACAAGATGTCTCATCAGGAGGAATTGGAGGCATTTCAAAAAGAAACTGTGTTGATGATTCAAATTCTCTATGATACTATGATGAGGAATTCCAGGGAGATAAAAGATCTACTACATGACATAACTGGAAAGACTGAAAATGTGCAACAAGGAATAACGAACCAAGAAAATGAAACCCAGGAGACAAGGGAGATAACTGAAAGTTTAGAGGGTATAGAACAGACTACACAACAAA